>JAJJMC010014740.1:282223-501541 GCA_023531435.1 Papaver californicum | reverse complement strand
ATTTTCTAGAGTTAATTAAAATCATTATTTTCTAAAATCATTACCTTGTTCGAGAATCGAACACTTTATTTACCACTTTAAAAACTACATCACTGCCAACCAGAAAAACCTCGAACAGAGTCACTACCTCCAGAAACTAATCAGGCCCCCCACTTTCTCTTTTCTTTTTGGTTTTTATATCACCTCGATAACAGACCTAGCTACTACCCTATCAGTCAACCAACCCTCTCTCTCAATCCCTCTCTCTGCGTGTACCATCCGCTACTGTCCCCTTCTCAGTACCTCCACCAGACCCAAAAGAAGAATCCCATTCTCTTCGCCTACATCAATTCTTGTACCCAACACGTAATCATTTTCCTCTCTCCCACATGCATACTTTTATCACTCGGTTTCCACCCTTCATCAGATTTTTACTTCCCTTTCTATCACCACGTGTCGTGTTCAGTCCACTCCTAGCACATATCCAATCCCCACAAAACTACAGTCAATCACATGCCTTCTCTTAATTAATGCCCCAGACTCCTTTAGACTTAGATTTTGCACATCCAAATACTCTAATCTTCAAAAATGCTAAAGAGACCCCGTTTTTTGATACCAAAACTTGACACCGTTTATGTGTCAAGTTTTTATATGGAAATTCTTAAAGCGGACCCCCTGTTTTTCCCAGTTTGGGTAGGGTGAGAAAGAAAATCTATGGTAGATCTATATGACACATAGTGGTGTCAAAAAATGGGGTCTCCCTAGCAAATTTATTTTCTATCTTCTCTAGTTGTTGACCAATTTGTCAATACTCCTCTTTACTTCAAATATTTGGTTTTTGCTTCAACATCTAAAACTTTTTAATAAAAAAAAACCCTGCATACCAAAATAAAAAGGAATAACTATTGTACCTCAAAACAAAATGAACCTTGACTCTTAGCAACTCCATCACACACCAGATTAATGGGGCAATGATAAGAGAAAAGTCTAGCTAAGAAGAACTGGGTAAAATCAGGAAACATAGTTTCACAATTAGGTGAGTTTAGCAGTCTATCAATTCTTATTCTAATACTATTCACTGGATTATTATGCCAAATGTAATCCTATTAAAGGAACGTCAATATGCACACAAGAAGAAGTAAACCTGTTAAACGCATCCATGATTTTGTAATGAGGGAAAAAAATATAACTTAAGAATTAACCACGACTCAAGTTTCTTTCACTCTTAGTTCTGTGGGCACGACCACAACTACGCATGAAATTTCACCTTATAGACATGTCTCAGCTGATTCCATGAGACCTCTGTCGTGCCCAACTCGAGCCTAAGTATCATGATCATGACTCACACTCTTATATATAAAGTACCTCTCATTTACATGTATTAGCTGACTTCATGGGACCTGAGCCTCGACTGGCTCTTAGTAACATTCATACTAGTCATGTCACATACTCTTTGATCTCGTTTAGAACACGATATATATAAGTTCATGCAACTAAGTCATGATCATTCCCTAAAGCTTGGGTGCTTGTATAACGGGAACCATAAAAGGGGAACTAGGTCTAAGCTTCTCACATGGAAAGACGTCCATGCCTCGGCTTCTATCATGGGAAAGTCCACGGCTAACTTCATGGGGATGAGTGAGACTCAGGTCTCGATCTTCATAACCAGGACTCAGGTCTTGGTATCATAACCAAGAGTTAGGTCACGGCCTCATAAGCGAGACTCAAGTCTCCCTTACATAGGCCTCACGATTAGCTACTATCCACGATCTACGTTGATCCCGCTAGTCACATCATCATTCGTTAATAGTCACGAGCTCATATTTATCTTGTACAAAAACGAGATTAAGGCGTACTAACGAATCTCAATCTCATAAGCATGCTCACGACTAACATCATGAAACTAAGTTACACAAACTTGTTAAAAAAATGTACAAAAATATACCTGAGTGACTTAAAGCTCTGCACACTTATCAAAGGGACTCATAAGAGAAATTTGGCTTCTACAAGCCATACATGGCCATCCATATAAGGTTATATAAATATTAGAAAAGTAAAGGGTATTATAGGAAACTTATGTAGTAATTTTATTTTATATAAATTTTTTTAATAACTTCTTAACGAAAGTCAAGATTTAACTTAGTAAACGTCTTTTCCAGATACCGAACCCTAAGTTTAAAAAAAGTTAGACCAAACTCTAATTTTGGACAAAATCCAAGTACCAAAAACCAATTAACCCGAATCTGCAATTTGGTGGAATCCCTATAGTGTTTTTAAGTTTAAATGTTCATTGTAAGCATGATTTTGTCTTTACCCCGTTACTCATAATATATTTTAGAATCTGATATACCCCCTAATAAAGACTGGATGGACGCACCTCGATTCTCAGACAAATACATTGATGGTATTCAATTCATAAAAGATAACTTAGGTGAGAATGAACGTTTTTTTTATTAGCTGAAGGGTTAGTTCTTTGACATAGATTGATTTTGTTCAACTAATTTTCATTAAAATTTTGATCGACTAATTTTCTTTAAACAGAGTAACCATATCGTTGCTTTGAAAGTTTTATTCAAGAGCCAACTTTGAGCATCAACTTTTCCGGGAAGTTGAGATACAAAGCCATCTTAGAAACCCCTACATTCTATACTAAGTCACCATTTACTGTTGGTTTACATTGTTCTATGTCTAAGCGTTCCTCTGAATTTCTAAGAAGCCGAGATTTTTTTTTCTTGCAACAGTATATTGCATCATTAGTACGAGCATTGATATATTTCCATGGAAATTATATCATACACATAGATATCAAACCAGAGAATCTTTTGAATTAGAGCTTGGGATGTTATTATGCCCTAAATACTTTTGCCTACAGTCGGCTGACGCAGTCATGTATATGTTTAATTTCTCGACAAGGTGAACTGAAAATTGCTGATTTTGGTTGGTCAATACATACCTTCAATCGTGGACGGACAATGTGTGGCACACTAGATTATTTTCCACCTGAGATGAGTATGTATTCGAGGATTGTCTGGGAACTGTGTAGATTCTTATAAATTTATCATTGAGTAATGATGTAGAACTAAGTCTAATTCCTAGTTGTTTTACATTTAAAAGTGTAGAACATGATGCTAGTGTGGACATTTGGAGCCTAGGGGTTTTCTACTATGAGTTCTTATATGGGATGCCTCCATTTGAGGCAAAGGAACACTCAGATACATATAGAAGGTATTGAGAGGTTCCTGATGATTAATGTGGTTTGTTTTATGGTAATGGTGTAAAAGAAGTAATATAATCAATTTTGTAGGATTGTCAAAGTTGATCTTAAGTTCCCTCCAAAGTAAATTATTTTTGCTTCAACCAAGGATCTTATCATCCAAGTGTTTGTCTTCTCGTCTTTCTTTTTATTTTATTTTTCAACTGAATCGAACCAGATTGAATTTCATTTGCCTAGGCACATTACTTAGATATATTTAGAATTAAATTCTTTTGCTGTTCTTTCTTGGATAATCTGTAGATGCTTGTGAAAGACTCGTCACTGCGTCTTCCACTTCACAAGCTTCTTGCACATCCGTGGATCGTCAAGAATGTCGATCCTTCGAGAATCTACCGGGGATGAGTTACTGTGAATGAGAGGTCGACCTTTTAACTTGGAAATCGTGTATGTCCACTGCTTGCTATATTGTAATTGCTCTTTACATATAGACAAAACTACATGGTCAGTCATCATTAGGATTTTAATTACCTTTTCTACACCCCCTTCGATATAAACTCTGGCCATCTCGTGACTTTTTGCAAACTTGACTGCCGTGAAAATAACTTGATTTGAGCTTTGACTGGACCGCCAAAAAGGTAGGAACTAGTTCCCACTCCACTAATCGATCGAGCATTACAGTTCTGGCAACCACACCACATGCCGCAAGGTTGTTTTTATGAGCAACATCCACATTTAATTGTTGTATCTGCAACAATTGAAATACTAAAACAGAAGAAATTGTTAAGGTTAATGAAATTTCCGATTGATACACACAATGGAAAGAGGCACCTGCTTAGCAATATTTCTTTAACACAATAGTCCGCGAGTACTCCTCAAGAATGAGAGATGTTATACCCCAACAACGGAGATGTGTCCAGGATAGAACTGTCCGTTATGATTAATATAAGCACAATACTAGTCATCCTCAAACGAACTCAACAACAATTGATATGGAAGGGAAATAAACAATCAGTATGCGCAAAACAAAGCAAAAAAAGGGGAAAAGAAGACAGGATAGTAGCTGCTTCTGGAGTAAGTTGAAATGATGAAATCGTTTTTTCTTTTATAACCAAAAAAAGAGAAGGGAATTAATGACACTCAATTCCGTGCATGAAGCACGGACATAATGGTTAAAACGGATTTAAAACGGTCAAGAATAATTGTCTCTTTAATTCAGCTAAAATCTCACCTGGTCAGACGCCCCCACATTTAAAGAAAAAATTTATTTTGGTTTAAATTCTTTTAATAAAATAGATTTTGTTCAAAAAAGGTAAGTCTTGGTTGGCCCGCATCCTCAGCTATGCCCGTACCCGCAACCATACTCATTCCGCCAGCAGTAGCCACAGTCACAACTCGCAACTGCAACTGCAACCACAACCACAGCCACAACCACAACCACATCCGCAGCTGCAGGTTTGAAAGTCCGCAAGCACGCAAGACGCAAGCCGCAAGCCGCAAGCCGCAAGCCGCAAGCCGCAAAACGCAACACGCAACCGCAACCTGAGCGTGCGTGCTTCGGTGTGAAGCACCGCACATGTGTGAAAAGTATGTTTGCTCCAACTAGCCCATAGCCTTAGTCCTCTCCCAACCACAAAATAGTTTAAACCCCTAAGGGCCCTCCCTTAGAAGCAACTTTCTAGGTAATAAGAAGATGAATCATCTTTAGTTTCTCCAATGTGGGACTAAAGGTTCATTCACAAAAGTGAAAAATGAGCTAGTGTTCCTTAGTGACTTCTAGATCCTAAGATCTATTCCCACCAAGACCAAAAAACATTTTTAAGTTCATTTTTCTCCAACAATTCCCCATATGAATGAAAACCCGATGAAAATCAGAAATCAGAAAGCGAGAAATACCACTTAGGCAATAGGTGTCCATAAGGTCTTGAACCTTTTCTTAGTGAGAAATTACCGAAACTACTTGATGGACAGTGAACGCGATGTCTTGAACTGCCATCATTTAGTGTAGTTCATCAATAACTTCCACACGTGATATCTCTCTAGGTGCTGTCAAGTTCTTGCCGTTGTGTCCATTTTGGCCCTGGACGTATCCGTTTCTCAGAATGCTCTAGAGAATCATCTCATTCTTATCCGTTTCTCAGAATGCTCTAGAGAATCATCTCATTCTCATAGAAAGTGACCCACTTCCTCATTCAGATAGGTGAGTTCTATCAAGAGTGTTTACTGCTACACCCCACTTCAATCTTAAGACTTAATAAAAAGTCATCCTGCTCATTCAGTCACACTATCACGTCTACACCATAGGGAAGGGACATAGAATGAAATTCTCTGATAGTGTTTCCTTTAACCCACCACAAATTAGTTGTCTCATTCGAAACCTTGATCTTGGGATCTCCAGTCAGCAAGGTTGAGTATCCTTCATGGCAAGTTTATTTGATGAGCTTAAGCCCCATCCCCCTCGATGCATTAATAACTATCTCATTGGACAAACCTTTCGTCAAAGGGTCCGCGATATTCTCGTTAGACCTCACAAAGTCAACAGAAATAACGCCAGTTGAGATTAGTTGTTTTAGGGAATTGTGTCTTCTACGAATGTGTATAGACTTCCCATTATAGTTGCTGTTTTTAGCATTAGCTATTTCATATTGACTATCACAATGTATAAATATAGATGGCACAGGCCCATGCCAAAGAGGAATGTCTTCTAAAAAGTATCTTAGCCAAGCGACTTCCTCTCCTGCTTTATCTAACGCAATAAATTCTGATTCCATAGTGGGTCGAGCTATACATGTTTGTTTGTAACTTGATGTAGTTTTGAAAGTGGTAAATAAGGTGATCGTTTCTCGAACTTGTAAAGGTAATGATTTTAGAAAATAATGATTTTAATTAACTCTAGAAAATTCTAGGAGTATGAAAAAGACTAAATAACCTAAAGATGATTTTTGAATAATTTTAAAAGGACCAGGAATCAGGAATCAGGTAATTCTAACAACCTATGTGATTAATCAGATAATTCTTTTTAAATTAATTGAAGCGCAAGTAGTTGCCAAAATTGGTTTTGTTATGCTAACAAACAGAGGTAAATCACAAGCATGGACTATCAAAATTAATTAACCAAGCATAATCCATCAAGCAAAAGCACAACTGTTGAAAGAAAACCGTTTTCACTATTTAAAACTATGCAATTCTAATAAAAAAAGAATTATAAATAATTATTAGAAAATAATTAAATCACATAAAATTGAGAAAATTACGTTATCCATCATCCCAGTAAATAGACTTAGCTCATGGTGAAGAAAACTTGCTCAAAAGACCTTTTCATTGCTCAAAAAGTTGATTACAAGGTTAAAGAATAGTGCAACAGCTGAACAGATACGTATATAAGTGTTGCAAGAGAGGGTTCAGCTGTAACAGAAAGTGTTTTAAGCAACAAAGGTTTAAAAGCTAAGGCAACAGGAGCAGTTTGAATCAGCAATAGATATAAACGTAACATAGTCTTCTTCTTCGGTGATGGCTGGGTGAAGAACATGTCGGCCGGTACAGCAGCAGTGACCGGCGATGACCGGAAGTGACCGGAAATTGACGGAATCGATCTCTAGGCTTCTATATCGATTTCTCTTGGCTTCTCTTCATATATATAGGCTCTACAAACCCTAGGGAGAGTTCTAAACCTAATAGAACTCTTTAAAATCTATCCAAATCTTCACAAATCCGATTCCAAACCGGAATCCATTTTTTCGTCCAAATTCACGATTGCACAATATTTTCCAGCGTAAATCACTCCAAATCGATGTGTTTAATCTTGTGTTGAACTCTTGTAGCTTTTGAAATAAATTGGAATCGAAAACAACTTGAAAATCTCGTAACATGAAGTCACAGTTGAACACAGTAACCTCTCCCGATGAGTTGGATCGGTGACTCACCGAGTTGACTCGTTGGGTTGACTCGCTCCGATCCTGGGGTGCCCCCAATCCAAAGTGTGGGTGCCTTAATCCATTTTCCCGGGTGCCTTTAACACTTTTTGAGCCAATTTTTCCACAAATCTTTATTCTTCTAATGTACCTACAAAAGCATAAAAACACATAATAGACGCAAAATCGAATACTAACTTACTAGAAATTAAGGTGCAAATTAGACACTAAAATGTGTCTATCATAACTCTTCCAAGATACAGACCCACATACTAGAGTGAACACATATCCACTCGTAGACTTAGACTCCTCTGAGTCTGATATCCAGTTTGCGTCACAAAATCCTTCAAGGACCGCAGGGTATCTCTCATAACTTAAACAAAATTTTAAAGTGTACTTCAAGTACCTTAACACTCTAATAAGTGCATCCCAATGCTCCTGTCATGGATTACATGTATACCTACTCAACCTACTCACAACATAAACAATGTCTGGTCTCGTACAATTCTTCAAATACATCAGACTTCCTATAACACGTGAATATTAAAGTTGCGAAACTCTATTACCTTTATTCTTTTTGAGTCTACAACAAGGATCATACGGAGTACAAGCAGGTTTACAATCAAACTGGTTGTATTTTCTAAGCACAAATTCAACATAATGAGATTGACTAAGACTATATCCATTAGAATCTCTACTAATCTTCATCCCTAAGATCACATCAGCGGGGACTAAGTTTTTCATGTCAAAGTTCTCATTTAGCATGCTCTTAGTGGAATTAATTATATCCATGTTTGTACCAAGTATAAGCATATCATCAACATACAAGTAAGGCTGCACAACGGGCGGGCGGGTCGGTTTTAGGGTAAAACCAACTACCAACCCGTCCACATGCGGGTTTTGATAATCAAAACCGTATACCAACCCGTCCACAGGCGGGTCGGGTCGGTTTTAACCCGCGGCTCGTCGGGCGGGTTCGGTTTTTTAGCGGGTTAATCCATGCAGACAACAAAAAACACTAAAACTGCCACAAAAAACAGAAAAAAACATGAAAAAAGAAAGAAAAAAAATAGTATTATAAAATTAAGACAACAACAACAAAAACAAAGAGCATTAAGATTATTAATTAAATTGATCTTTTTTCTCAAATTTTTTAACTTAATTTTGTATTTAATTTCTCTACCATTAACATTTTAAACTTTAAAGGATTAGCAACTTATGTTTACACCTTATTGGCCATATACAGAAATGCCTAACATTCATATGTAAATCAAAGAAAAGCTCTAGATTTAGTCGAGGTTATTAACGTTATAAGCAAACAGTAAACTGCCGACGAAATTAGGACACTTTTGGCTGTACATTATGTTTTCCATTTGAGTAGGTACTATACAGAGCAGCAAAACCAGTGTCCAGTACAGAAAGGGAAACTAGCTATCACCTGTTGAAATGTCTCACAGCTGCAACAATGTTTTTGTTGGGATGCCAAGATGATACCATGTAACAATCTTTAAACTTTAAACTTCATGGATTGGGCATGTTACGCCCATTAGCTCACTCACAGTAACCTGTTTGCAACAAGGAACAGGAACAGAATGTAAATAAGAGATTTCAAAATAACATACCCAAGTATGAAGTATCTGAGCTTAAGGTAAGTGGTATCTGAGCTTAAGTTAAGTAGTATCTGAGAGAAATCACACATAAATTGGCTGTTAAACACAAGTGCGGTTTCAGGAACAAGATTTGCTGTAAGTGACTAGGAATGTTACTGCAAGGAAACAACTGGCTACATTAGCTTGATTTCAAAGACTACCGGAATAACACTAATACCACCAAATTCCTGCAAAATTCCAGTGAAGTCAACACTGAGCTTAGGTGGTCAGATCCTGAGACATGTAGTAACAAATAGTAGGAATTTGATGCAGTAGTATTAAACTATTAATTTAACATGTAATTTGTGGTACTACTCGAGAGAGAAAAAATGAGTAGTTGGATTGATTCTATTCATGCCTGAGAACCGAATTTAACATGTTTTATAGCTTCATTGTCTACCAAAGATTACCCTCTTAACAATGACGTCCTACCAAAGTTTCATCATTTCATCTCTTAAACAAAAATGAATAGGAAAAAGTGACCATCAAATTTTGTTTATGTAATTTTGATTTTAAATTTTAAAGGAGCATATTGAGAAAGTTACTGGAGTGTTGTAGCTTAATTCAAGTTCATGAGTACCACCAAACATGAAATAGGTTGGAGATCTTCGAAACTTTAGATGAAAACAGTTGGGCATGTGTGGAAAAAAATTAAAAAGAGAAAAAATGCTTCTTGGTATGGCGTAATATGCAGGAATAGTATAAGGCCACTCGAGCATATAAATGGTGCTAATAAAATTTGTTCAAATGGAAAAAAAAGTGTCTGTCTCTGTTTGATTTCAGAACGAGATTTTTGGAAGAAAAATCTAACACTAATAAACAAAACCTAGCATAGGAACAACTAAAGCCGCAGCTGAGACTAGAAGAAGACTGTTGGAAGAAAAAGGTTGATTCATTACCTGGATTATGATGAGGATGGCGATGGCATGGAACCAGAGGAAGGTGGAGCGAAAAAGAGTTGAGAACGATTGAACGAAGTAGGCTGTAAAATTAGGTTAAGTTATTAGTTTTTATGATAAATGGATGGTCAAGATTAATCTCATCAAATCTCATCAACAGTCAAAATTGAACGGTTTAAACGGGCGGGGTCGGGCGGGTTCTACACTAAACCCGTAAACCGACCCGTGGTGACCGGGTTTTAAGTTTTCAAAACCGTATACCAATCCGTAGCGAGCGGGTTCGGTTTTAAAACCCGCGGTTTAGCGGGTTCGGGCGGGTGAGGTTTTTCGGATCGGTTCCTGTGCAACCCTACATACAAGCATACAATCACACAGGTATCATTCACAAGTTTAGTATAAATACACTTGTCAGATTCATTGATTTTAAAACCACTAGAAATCATTACATGATCAAATTTTTCATGTCATTGTTTAGGTGTTTGTTTCAAACCATACAAAGATTTTCTCAGTTTACAAACTTTGTTTTCACAACTTTTCACTACAAAGCCCTCAGGTTGGTCCATATAAATTTCTTCATCTAATTCACCATTTAGAAAAGCTGTTTTTACATCCATTTGATGTATCTCTAATTTTTGAATGGTAGCAATAGCAATTAACATCCTAATAAAAGTAATTCTCGTAACAGGTGAATAAGTATCAAAGAAATCTACTCATTCTATTTGTTTATAGCTTTTAGCTACTAATCTAGCTTTCTATTTTTCTACAGTTCCATTTACTTTACGTTTTCTTTTGAAGATCCATTTATAACCTATGGGTTTGCACCCTAGAAGTAAATCTACAATCTCACAAGTATCATTCTGTATAGTAGAATCCGTTTCACTAATGGTAGCTTCTTTCCACCATGGAGCTTCAGAAGAAATCATGGCTTCTCTATAAGTCTGTGGATCAGTCTCAGAGCATGTTATGAAGTCTGGCACAAAAGATTTTTCAGTTCTAAGTCTTTTACCTCTTCTAGGCTCAAATTCATCTTTCTCTACATGTAATGTCTGATTAGTAGAAGGGACATCTATGGGATCAACACATATCATGCGAGATTTAGATTTCAAAGGAAAAACATTTTCAAAGAACACATCATCCCTAGATTCCATAATTGTATTCACACCAATTTCAGATGTTTCAGAACTTACAACCATAATTTATATGCAGTAGTATGTTCAGGATACCCTATGAAGACACAGTCAACATTTTTGGGTCCTATCTTGTTTCTCTTAGGTGGAGGAATGAACACCTTATCCAAACACCCACACACTTTAAAGGATGCATAAGAAGGTTATATACCTTTCCATAACTCATATGGAATTTTATCTGATCCTTTAAAGGGTACTATGTTCAAGATATAACAAGATGAGAGGACGTCCTCCCCCCACAAGTTTGGTGGTAGTCCTGAACTAATTAAAATGACATTCTTCGTCTCCTTAAGGGTTCGGTTCTTCCATTCAGTCACACCATTAGATTGTGGTGAATAAGGAGGGGTTACTTCATGTATAATGTCGTGTTATATGCAAAAATCTCCTATAGGAATTACATACTCACCACCACGGTCAGACCTAAATTTTTTAATGGTAATACTCATTTGGTTTTCAACTTCTAGTTTATACATCTTAAAGGCTTCTAAGGCATCATCCTTACCTTTAAGTAAATATATGTGACAGTACCTCGTATAATCATCTATAAAGTGACAAACCATTTCTTACCACCTCTAGTTTGAACTGATTTCATGTCAATTAGGTCTGAATTAATTAATTTTAAGGGTTTAAAATTTCTCTGAATATTTTTCCTATATGATTTTTTAGCATATTTTGATTCTACACATATTTCACATTTATGTTCATTATCCAAACTAAATTTGGTACGCAGTCTATGTTTGCCAGTTTATTCATTGACTTATAGTTTACATGTCCAAGTCTACCATGCCAAACATTCAATGACACACAAACATAAGCAGAAGAATCAATTTTATTCATTTCAACAGAGGTTACATTCAGTTTGTATAGACCCTCAGTCTTATAACCCTTTCCTACATAATCCTTACCCTTAGTGACAATAACTTTCCCAGATTCAAAAACAAGTTTAAAACCCTTATCATCTAAAACACCACAAGATACAAGATTTTTGAAGATGTCCGGAACATGAAGAACTTCATTCAATGTGAGAGTTTTCCAGAAGTGAGCTTTAGCCCACTTTGCCTTTTCCGGCAACCTGTGCTGCGGACGAGTTGCCCATGTAGAGTTTCTCCCCTTACCCTACTTTCTGAAAGGAGGTGAACATATTTCTGTTTCCACAGACATGCTTGGTAGCACCATAGTGTACCCACCAGTCTCCACATTGGTTACCAAATTGACTTCAGACACCGTGCCAGAAAACTCGTTTTTGTTGTTTTCAACCAAATTTGCATTGTTTTCTTATTATTAAAGTCCCTACGTTTTCTACAATGCATTGCCATATGGCCAGGAATTCTGCAAACATAACACGCACCTTTAATTTTACCAATGCCAGATTTGGGTTTCGGAAAAATAACTTTCTTGTGATGACCAGACTTGCGTTTGTTGTTGTCACCCTTTTCAGTATTGGAAGACTTGTGTTCAATTACATAAGCCTTGTTGGACATATCCCTTGCAGAAGATACATTCTTGTCTTTGGAGCATAGTAATTATTCCACTTGAATCTTCTTACCCAAATAAACCATACTGACTTCACCAGTTTCACGTCTCAATTTTCGTTTGTATTCAGACCAAGAAGATGGTAATTTCTCAATCACAACAGACACTTGAAACGTTTCATCTATCACCATACCTTCAACAAGAATTTCATTGATAATGAACTGAACTTCAAGGAATTGATCAACCACAAATTTGTCATTTGACATTTTGTATTCCAGGAACCGGGCAACCAAAAACTTCTTACTTCTAGCAGTTTCAGCTTCATATTTTGCTTCTAAAGCAGCCCATAAATCAAAGGGTGTAAAGTTGTCCTTTGCATTATAAAAGTCATAGTGCATCTTCTAGACAGTTCATAATATGATTTTTTGCCATATAGTTCTGTCTAAACCAACTTTCAAACTCTCTTTCATTTCCCGCATCATTCAAAGTCCCATCAAAGGAATTCAGAACTAATTCTCTAACATATGGAAGAAAGAACAACATCTTGGATTGCCATCTTTTGAAATCTTTGACATTGAATTTTTGTGGTCCGTCAACATCACTTTTGCCCTTTGTTAAAGAAAAATAGATATTGTGTTAAGATTGTTGTATCTGCAACAATGAAAATACTAAAACAGAAGAAATTGTTAAGGTTAATGAAATCTCTGATTGATACACACAATGGACAGAGCCACCTGCTCAGAAAATTGTCCTTAACACAATAGTCCGCAGGTACTCCTCAAGAATGAGAGATGATATATCCCAACAGCGGAGATGTGTCCAGGATAGAACTGCCAGTTATGATTAGTATAAGCACAATACTAGTCACCCTCAAATGAACTCAACAACAATTGATAAGGAAGGGAAATAAACAATCAGTGTGCGCAAAACAAAGCAAGAAGATGGGAAAAGAAGACATGATAGTAGCTGCTTCTAGAGTAAGTTGAAATGATGAAACCGTTTTTTATTTTATAGCCAAAAAAGATAAGGGAATTAATGGCACTCAATTCCGTACATGAAGCACGAACATAATGGTTAAAATGGATTTAAAACGGTCAAGAATAATTCTCTCTTTAATTCAGCTAAAATCTCGCCTGGTCAGACGCCCCCACATTTAAAGCAAAAATTTTTTTGTTTAAATTCTTTAAATGAAATATATTTTGTTCAAAAACAGTAAGTCTTGGTTGGCCCACAACCTCAGCTACGCCTGCACCCGTAACCATACTCATTCCCGCACCCGCAACCATACTCATTCCCGCAGCAGTAGACACAGTCACACCCGCAACCGCAACCACAACCACAACCACAGCCGCAACAGCAGGTCTGCAAGCACGCAAGCCGCAAAACGCAACCGCAACCGCAACCGCACCCGATCCCAAGCCCGAGCGTGCGTGCTTCGGTGCGAAGCACCGCACATGTGTGAAAAGTATGTTTGCTCAAACTAGCCCATATCCTTAGTCCTCTCCCAACCACAAAATAGTATAAACCCCTAAGGTCCCTCCCTTAGAAGTAACTTTATAGGTAATAAGGAGAGAAATCATCTTTAGTTTCTCCAATGTGGGACTAAAGGTTCATTCACAAAAGTGAAAAATGAGCTAGTGTTCCTTAGTAACTTCTAGGTCCTAAGATCCATTCCCACCAAGACCAAAAAAAATATTTAAGTTCATTTTTCTCCAACATTAACTTCACACATTTTATCTCCGGAGGCCTCCCTCTACTTACTCTCACACTAGGCTGGATGGACTGAGCTTCTAGGGTTATATTCCTCATAATTCTCTGAAATATTCGCAAATTATTAGGGTGGCACAACGGGTCGGGTGGGTCGGGTTTGACCTTACCCACCACCCTATCCGCCCAAGACGGGTGAAAGATTTTTTCATCCGCACCCAACCCACCGAAAATCGGGTTAGGTCAAACTTGACCCGCTATTAGGGCGGATTTGATGCAGGTGACCCACCTTGTTTTTTCACTGCCAAAATTTTGGCACGACTTGACTGTTTTTTTATCCTCGCCATTTGATAAACCATTTTAACCAATCGAGAAAATTTTTATACAGGATCAGACATGCATGATGCATCCGGTAATGATATCAATCAATTAGGTGAGAAGAACTTACCTCGAATCAAATTCCAAAGTTGATAATCAGAATATTCCTCTACGAAGTTGATAATCAAATTCCCTGTTTCTACTTCTTTGTGTTCTATTCAGTTGATTTGGGTTTGATTCAATTGATTAGGTTAGTTGATTTGTGTAGTTGTGTTTGATTCATTCATAAATTGAATTCAATCCGTCAAGGTGAAGGTGAATGAGAAAGCTAGCAGAAACAGTCTAGAAGAAGCAGAAGGCGAGAGGGAGTCGAGGGACTTAGGTTAGAGATTCATCTATGGGTAGTAAACTAGTAATCTAAGGGCTAGAAAATTAGGAGATTTTTGTCGGGTGGGCGGGTGAAGGTGTTTAGTCGTAGTCGACCCGCCGTAAGGCGGGTATCTAAAAGTGTGAGTCATAGTCGACCCGAGTTTAGGCGAGTGAGGTCGGGTGCGGGTAAAAAATGGCGGGTGGGGCTTGGGTCGGGTTTGTGCAACCCTACGAATTATTCTGAATCTGTATTATATACGTATGGTATGTGTATATATGGAATCCCGACTTAGTTTAGCGAATTAACGAACTATACATCCCGTATAATAATTCGCCACATCATCACCACATCACCGTTTTCTATCATATTTTAATCTTCCAGCATATAATTTATTCTAGAAAATATGGATACAAAAGGATTTTGAACCCATGGTTATAGATATGCCAATATAGTTCGTTAAAATCATTAAACTATGACAAAAATAACATATTTTAGAAGTTAATGTACGCCGAATTTGTCTTAACGAATTTATATCTCTAAAACAAATTATACATGTACATATGTTGTTCTGAATTACTGTGGAATCACTAACCGTTGACCGAATAATCAACTGAATCAGCTAGATAGAGTTTCAGCTGAAATGAAACTCTATCTAGCCTGTAGACTCGGTCACAGATAACACGACCCATCAAGTTAAATATGAGTTGTCGAGTGTTTAACTTGTCTTCGTAAAAATTGGAATCTCGGAGATGCTAGGCCCTTTGTGAAAATATCTTCCAGTTGATCTTTTGAAGAAATGAATTGTACTTGAAGATCCTTGCTTGCTACCTATTCACGAACAAAATGGTAATTAATTCAATGTGATTTGTGAGATCATGAAAAACCAGATTTGCTGTGAGATAAGTTGTTCCTAAATTTTCACACCAAAGTTTATGAGTTGATGTGCTGAACCCAGGTTCTTTTAGTAAAGACTGTATCCATATTAGTTCTGATGTAGCAATAACAATACCGTGATAATCATCCCATGTGCTAGACTTGGAAACTGTTTTCTTCTTTTTAACACTCTAGGAAATTATATTACCTCCAAATAAAATTCAATAACCACTTGTCGAACGTCTGTCATCTAGACTGCCAGCGCGATCAACATCCGAATTGGCCTGTAAAGACATGTTTTGAGACTGTTTTATGTACAACCCATAGCTGACTCTATATTTTAAGTAACAAAAAATTCTCTTGACAAACTCCCAATGTTTGACGTACGGTTCATGCATATATTGACAAGCCTTATTTACTGCCACTAATATGTCATGTTTTACTAGATAAAAGTACTGCAAAGCCCCAACGAAACTTCGGTATAAGGTTGGATCTTCAAATTTCTTAGTGTCTTGTTTTGTCAATATTACCAGAGGTGCTAGAGGTGTGCTAACTGGTTTAGAACCATCCATTTTTGTTTGACAAAGCAAGTCCGCTACATACTTATGTTGCGAATGAACAAGAGTCCTCCCTGTCGAAGAACTTTAATGCCCAAGAATAAGTAAGTGTTCCCATATCCTTCATAGAAAAGTTCTAAACTCAGGTTAGTTATAAGTTCTATTATTAATTCATCACTAGAGCCGGTAACTATTATATCATCAACGTATAATATTACGAATATCACAACTGAAGAGGTCTTTCTTACAAACAGTAAAGTGTCAGCAATAGAACCAATAAAACCTAACTGTAGTAAATAAAAACTCAATCTAGAAAACCATACCCATAGTGCCTGTTTGAGGACATATAGGGCCTTGTGTAACTCACAGACATGAGTGGGATTGCTAGAGTTAGTGTAACCGGATGGTTGCTGCATGTATACCTCTTCATCTAATATTCCATGGAGGAAGACATTTTGTACATCGAGTTGTCAAACCGACCAATTGTGCATAATAACAATAGATAGAACTAACTGTATTGTGCAAGGCTTTACCACATGGTTGTAGGTCTCTCTATATTCAACTCCTTCTTGTTGATGAAACCCATTTGCAACCAAACGAGACTTGTATCTATCAACTGACCTATCATACCTTTGTTTTACTCTGAATACCCATTTTGATCCCACCACATTAATACCTTTTTCATATGAAACCAGTGGCCATGTGTCATTCATAATAGGCGCATTGTACTCATCATCCATAAAAGTCCTCCACTTTGGATCTTTGCGAGCTTTACTAAATCAGGTTGGAGCTATTAAATCATTAGTCTACAATGGATGTTTAGTTACATCTAAACAAAGTTTCTTAACAGGTTTTGATATTCCAACTTTATCCCCTATAATCATTTGGTGAGATTGACGATGCTGAATTGTTGGCACTATGTCATATTGGGCTGGTGCATCCTGTTATACCAACTGGTTTGATTTCTCAGGCTCATCTTGTCTTACTTGCTGACTTGGTTGCTCGATCAGATGAGAACTTTGTATTGTAGCAGATTGTGGTGAGTTTGGCTCATATTCTAGAACTTGAAAATATAAAGGATTTGTTACTGGCAATAAGTCACCAGATTTAGTAAAAGCTGAAGACGAAAGTAGTTTGGTAGATGTACTTACCTGTGAGGATGCTTG
This sequence comes from Papaver californicum, assembly GCA_023531435.1. Lineage (NCBI taxonomy): Eukaryota > Viridiplantae > Streptophyta > Magnoliopsida > Ranunculales > Papaveraceae > Papaver > Papaver californicum. The sequence goes on along the minus strand of JAJJMC010014740.1, from coordinate 484,241 downwards.
CAAATTTCCAACATTATGCCTGATTTCAAATGGAAATGATCTTTTTTCAAACCTAACATGTCTAAAGATGTACAACCTTTTTGTGGGTATATGTAAGCATAAATATCCTTTGTGTGAACCACTATAACCAATAAAAACACATGGAAAATACCTTGTCTGAAGTTTATGTGTATTGTAAGTGCGAAGGATAGGATAACACAAACAACCAAATACTTTGAGAAAGAGTAATCAGGTTGTTTGTGAAATAAAAGCTCTATGGGTGTTTTCTTTTCTGACTTAGAAGCTGGATATCTATTGATTAGATAACAAGCAGTAGTAAAAGCTTCAGACCAATGACTTGTTGGCATATAAACATGGAATAGAAAAGATAAACCTGATTCTGTGATATATTGTATTCGACGCTCAACCAACCCATTTTGAGGTGAAATGTGATGACAAGAAAATCTATGTATTATGCCAGAGTCATTTAGGAAATCAGTGAATTTTCTATACTCTCCCCCATTATCTGAATGAAAATTTTGATTATAAGTTCAATTAAGTTTTTAATTTGCTTTTTAAAATGAACAAATATTGGTACTGCATCTGACTTTTGATTATTGGATAAATCCAAGTGTAGTGAGAATATGCATATAATTACAAGAGATAATATTGAAATCTATTCTGAATAAATGAGGAGGTACCCATTGATAGACACATTTTAGTGTCTAATTTGCACCTTAATTTCTAGTGAGTTAGTATTCGATTTTGCGTTTATTACGTGTTTTTATGCTTTTGTAGGTACATTAGATGAATAAAGATTTGTGGAAAAATTGGCTCAAAAAGTGATAAATGCACCCGGAACAAGTGTTATTGGCACCCCAAGAATGGATAAGAGACAACCCAGAATCGGCCGAGTCAACTCAGTCAACCCAGCGAGTCAACCCAGCGGGTCAACTCAGCCCGAATCGCCGATCCAGCTCATCGGGTTTCCTGTTCCAAACAGGAAAAGGAACTGGATATGAATTTACGGATTTTTTGTGGTTGTTTTCGATTATTAAGAGACCCAATTGCAAGTAGAATTTCATACAAGTTATAACACATCGAGAAACAACAAAGAATCCCGAAGAATTAGCTCAGAAATTGTGAACTTGGCCGGATTCCTGTTTTGATTAGGAATCGAATTTGGGAGTTGTTTGAGAGAGTTTTATTAGGTTTAGAACTCTCCCTAGGGTTTGTAGACCCTATATAAACCAAGAGAAGCCAAGAGAAATCGATACGCAGCCCTAGAGACCAATTCAGAGAAATTCCGGCCATCTCCGTCACCGTCCGATCATCTGCTGCTGCACCGGCCGGTGTGTTCTTCATTCAGTCATCACCGGGGAAGACGACTCAGCAACATCTACATCTGTTGCTGATTCAAACTGTTCTGTTGCCTATTCTTTCTTTTCCTTTGTTGCTTAGAACTTTCTGTAACAGCGGAACCATCTCTGGATACACTTATAAACGTTTCTGTTCAGCTGTTGCACCATTATTCAACCTTGTAATCAATATTTTGAGCAATGAAGAGATCTTTTGAGCAAGTTTTCTCCACCATGAGCTAAGTATATTTACTGGGATGATGGAGAAGGTTTTTCTCTCAATTTTATGCGGTAAGTCTATTTTTAATTAATAATTTACAATTCTTTACTTGTTAAAATTGCATCGTTTCGAAATAGAAAAACGGTTTTCATTCAGTAGTGGTGTTTTTGTTTGATGGGTCATGCTGGGTTGACAACCTTTGATGTCCCATGCTTGTGATTTACCTCTGCTTGTTTGCATAAAAACCTATTTTGGCAATATTTGAGCTTAATTTATTTAAAAGAATTGCATGATTAATCACATAAATTGTTAGAAATAACTGAATCTTGATTCCTGGTTTTCTCCATATTTTCTAAAAATCATCTCTAGTTTATTTTCCTGATTTTTATTTAATTAGATTAAGTCCATTATTTTCTAAAATCATTACCTTCACAAGTTCGAGAATCGAACACTTTATTTACCACTTTTAAAACTACATCACCCATAAGTCAAGAGATAAAAAAACTCAATGTTTTGTATATTATTGTACTACTAACAGAGAATGGAAGTTTATTTGCCTTGCTAAAATGACAAGAATGACAAAGATGTAAAAGTTTTATTTGAAACTGGTAAAGAGTTGTTAGTGATGATTTTGGAGACTGTCTGAAGCTTTGGGTGATCAAGTCGCTGGTGCCATGGTAGGATGGTTTTGACAAGTGTTGTTGGAGTTATCTTTTCTATTTCTCGAACTCCATTTAGGATATAAAGACCATTTTTATTCGTGCCTTACAACAATGTTTTCCCTGTGTTGAGATTGTTCACAAGAAAGTAAGAAGAATGAAAAATAAAATAAACATTATCGGTTTATAAAACTTCGAAACTGATAACAAATTTTCCTTAATAGATGGGACATGGAGAATGTTACTGAGGTGAAAATCTTGATCAATGTAAGCGAGATGAAATACTAATGGTTTTTATTGGAATGGCATTACCATTTTCAGCCTGGACACTTACTATGCCATCATATTCATGTTGAATATCGAAAATGTTGAGGTTGGAAGTTAAGTGATGAGTTTCTCCAGTATCCGAGACCCAATTGATGTTTGCATCACCACCAAGTAAGGCCAAGAATGCATATGGTGTATTAGTAATGGACTGTGAACCATCTTTCGCATAGCGCCGCCTACACTTCTTAGATATGTGGGTTTTTTACCACATATTTGACATGGACCCTGATATCGTTGATTGTTCCTTGGATTGAATGGTGGACGAAACTATCCACCATAATTGTTTTGATTTCGGCCTCTTCTTTGGTCTGGTCGAGGAGAGAACCGATTGTTGGATGTTACAACAACATTAGACAAAGGTTGTTGTAGAAGAGCGAGTTGTTGTTCTAGGCGCATACCAAAAGTAAGTAAATGCGCATAGAAGTTGTTGATGTTCGGTTCATCAATAATGTTGAGTGAAGTGACTATTGGATCGTAAGATTGATTCAGATCATTCATAACAACCTGTTTCATATCATTCTCAGATATGGGTATTCCTAAAGCTTCAAGTGAATCAAACAAAGTCTAATTAGCTTTAAAAAAATATTCTTGCATCGAATTGTTACCTTTGCTTAAGTTATGCAACTCACTTTTTAAGTGCATTTGATGAGCCTTGGTAAGTGGAGCAAATCTTGACTCCAATGTGTCCTAGACTTCTTTCAAAGTTTTTAGACCAATAAGTCTGGTCATAAATACTTATGTAAGTGATGATAGTAACCAATCTATTAGGGTTTGATCATGTTCTTCGAACTTTATGAACGCTGGATTTATTTATGTGGTATTTGGAAGATTTTTTGGTGGTTTTTCTATGCTGCCATCAACATAGCCTGACAAATTATATTCGTTTAGGAGTGATTGAAATTATTTCTTGGTAATTGGTTTCATTTGGCTTTATATTGACTATATAATTTATGTGGAGGTGCTGAAATGTTGTTGTATTGGCTACCATTGTTAGAGTTTGTATGGTTTTGGATCTTCTAGCGTGACACCAACTCTGAAAGAAAAAATAATAATTACGCAGTGAGTTTTATTAATGAGGTACTGTCTTAATATATAATGTTTACATTAACGCTATGAACTTGTAAAAGAAAAAACAAACGCGTAAAATAATAAAGAGATAAAATAGGATCAATAACAAAGTTATAGTTTCAGTTGAAGTGAAACTCTATCTAGCATGTAGACTCGGTCACAGAGGTGTTATCTCTGACATTACTTTTATCTTCCGACAATCATTGATGGTGCTGAAGACAGTAGTGTTCCACGCTATTCACAACTTCACTCGAAGGGGAGATCCGAGATCCAATTCTTACGTACCACGCATTGCGAGAGGTCCATGCAAAAACCTACTGTGCCGAGGAGGAGTTTCAAAGTGCGGATAATTCAATTTTCTGGTCCAAGTTGGACTTGATTGACCCTATAAGGACTGCACTTTCATATCATTTCTGAATCACACCGTGTTTGTCTTCAAAAACTAAGTAGGTCCCACCAAAAAGCTTAATAAGTGGGACCCGTATTGGTAAAATATCAAGGACAAGACATTTTTGAGTTCCTTTCTTTCACATCACATGCCGTGCATTTTTTTTTTTACTGAAAATCGAAATTCATTTATAGAAAAGAGGGCTACATAAGTCTACAGTTAACTGGGTATGGAAAGGAGAAGGATCATTCCAAATCTTTCCTACCCTCTCTGAACGAGCTAGGTTAGCTATAGAGTCCGCTATCTTGTTTTTTTTTCTATGAATGAAAGTTAAGTTACAACGAGGAAATAAACTTAACAGTCTTTTACAATCAAATATTAAAGCATGGCAAGACCAAGGGATAGAAGTCGAGATGCCGTTCACGTCATCAATTAGCGACTTTGCATCTCCCCGAAACAAAATTTGACTCCATCCTTGTTCTTTTGCCCAGATAATTGATTCTCTTAAAGCCATGGCTTCCGCTTGATGACTAGATCCGACCCTGGCCACCTTTGAGAAACCTGCTATAAAAGAGCCCTTTGAAGTTCGGGCTACTGCTCCATATCCCGCTACATAGTCAGAAACAGAATAAGACCCATCAAAATTTATTATAACATAATCAAGATTTTTTGATGCCCAGTTGGAGACGGAGCCTTGTTCGGATGTTATGGCCTTTCTAGTATGTTGAATTTGGTTGGAATGTATTTGTAAGGATGATTCTGGTGTGTTTATAGATGGATACCGCACTTGGTTTGCTAGGGCATGATTGGTTACTGTGCTGGATATGGTTGTGGTTTGGGGTTGATATTTTTGTATTTGGCGATTGCCGTTTCCTATCGAGAGGATTCTATGTGTGCCGTTTGGATGGATAGTGAACTTTGGACTGTTGGAAATTTGATTGGAGAGAGAACTTGGACTAATTTGGTCCGTATTGATGGGATTCAAGGTTTGGATTTGGGGGGAATCCATAGTGTTGGCTATGGTACAGAGGACCGTGGTGGGATTGGGTCTTACTTTGTCGAAAATAATGTCACACCTATGTCTCCAAATCCTCCAAAGAATATGAGCGATATAAGCAATCAGAGTTGTATCTTTGAAGGATATAAGGATGTTAGGTTTTTTCCATGATTTTATCCACTCAGAGACGCAGTTATAGGTCAACATATTAGTATACAAAGCGGGCCAAAGAGTTTGCCAGACTTTTTTAACGAGGTCACAATGTATAAACAGATGAGTACTAGTCTCTTTGTGCTTATTACAGGCAGGGCACATTTGGTCCATAACATCCATATGTTTGAAAATTTTACTTCCGGTTTTTAACGTTTGTTTCACGATTTTCCAAATGAGGAGGTTTATTCTATTTGGGGTTTTGATTTTCCAGATGTTCTTCCAGACCCCAGGATCAACTTGACTGATTCTGGCTGGTGGGATGGAGTTTTGAACTAATTTTTTGTAGGTGGAAGCAACAGAGAAAGACCCGTTTGTAGTGATACCCCAACCCATTTTGTCCCGGGCTCCGGGGAGAAGAGGAATGGTCATTATTTCATCACTTTGGATTCTGGTAAACATGTTCCTGATTGTCGAAATTTTCCAGGAGTTGGATTCATGGTCAATGATCTCACAAACCCAAGTGAGACCAGAATTTTTTTGGTTTTCGGTCACTTCGTTGGGTTTCATACTTTTTAGCCAATTATGGTCCCAAATTTTGACATTAGTGCCATCTCCGATAGATCAAAAATGGTATTCCAGAATTGTATTTATTCCTTTTAGGATACCCCTCCAGATCCAGGTATCTCTAGAGTGTTTTTGGACGGTTAAAGGGTTGGAGTTAGGGAAGTAGCGAGCTTTTAAGACTTTTTCCCAGAGATCGGATTCATTGTGGATTAATCTCCAAGCCAGTTTTGTAAGCATCACTTCATTGAACAAATTTAGATTTTTAAAACCTAGGCCACCCATACTCTTTGGTTGGCAGAGGGAGTCCCACGCCTCCATAGAGTGACCCCTAACATTACTTTTGCCAATGTTCCAATAGTTCCTTTGGATTTTGTCCATGGAATTAATTGATTTTTTTGGGATAGCTAGGCATCCCATCTGGTAGTTAGGAAGGGTATTTATGACCGATTGGATCATGGTGGCTCTTCCTACTTGAGATAGCAATTTAGAGTGCCAACCTTGTAATCTGAGCTCCATGCTCTTTAGGATGGACTGGAACGTTAAAGTTCTAGATCTTTTCCTGAAAAGAAGAAACCCTAGATATTTCTCTTCAGCCGTCATACTGGGTATATCAAGCAGTCTCCTAGCATGTCTTGGGACCCCTCTTCAATATTTTTAATACAAAAAAACCCCGATTTATTAAAGTTTATGCATTGGCCACTGGATTGACTGAATTCAGCTAGAATGGATAAAAGGTTGTTTACTTCCTCCTGATTTGCCTTGATGAAGATCAGGCAGTCATCTGCAAAAAGGAGATGAGAGACTGGAGGGCCAGACATAGAAATTTTCATCCCACTAATAAAACACATGTCATTTGCACTGTCAATCATTTTGGATAACGCCTCCATGCATATAATGAAGAGGTACGGGGAAAGAGGGTCCCCTTGTCTTAGGCCTCTGGTGGGTTTGAAAAATTTGCATGGCATTCCATTTAGGATAATGGAATGGGTAGCAGTGGAAATGCATTGATTTATAAGGCTACATCATTTTTCCGAAAACCCCATTTTTCCCATGATAGCTAGGATAAAGGACCATTCTATCCTGTCAAAAGTTTTACTCATATCAAGTTTTATTCCTCGTCTGCCTGAGGTACCTGTTTTCCTCTTCATTGCCTCGACCACTTCTTGAGCGATGATGACATTGTCATGGATGTTTCTGGTAGGTATGAAAGCCGACTGGGCTGGGGAAATGATTCTGTTAAGGATAGTTTTTAAACGGTTGGCTAGAATCTTGGATATTATTTTATAGATGGTGTTACAGAGGCTAATGGGTCTGAAATCAGCTGGAGTTTGAGGGGATTTTGTTTTGGGAATGAGAGAGATGTAGGTGTTATTGAGCTCTTTTAGAATGAATCCAGCTTTGAAGAAGGCTTTGGTTGCTTTTATGACATCCTCTCCTAAAATTTCCCAGTTGTGCTGGTAGAATCCATCTTGGAACCCATCCGGCCTGGGAGCTTTCCAAGGTTTCATACTATTTGCCACATCTTTTATTTCCTCCGAGGACGGGACCTTAGTGAGGTGATCATTTTCCTGATCGTTGATAACCGGTTTGAAGAGATGGACAATATTCGGGTCTATGATGTTATAACTTGTAGAGCTTATTTCCTCGAAGTGAGAGGTTAGGAGGTCCTCGAGATCCTCTCTTTTTGTGATCCACTGATCATTTTTATTTTTTAGACTCACAATGTTGTTCATTTTTTTCCTATGATTAGTGATGGAATGGAAAAGCTTTGTGTTTCTGTCAGCATCTTTGATAAAATATTCCCTTGATTTCTAAATCCAGAAGCTTTCTTGGATATTATATCAATGTTCGAGCTCTTTTTCAAGGGATTTCTTAATTTTTCCTGTCACTATCTCTAGTGCTGTCAGCTAGGGGCAAAAGTTTTTCCCCTAAGGCCTCAATTTTCCCCTCAATTTTTCCAAAAGATATTTTTTTCCATCTCTGAAGGGCTTTTTTAATGTTTTTTAACTTGTTGATTAGGGTATACTGCTTTGATCCCTGATCGAAGGAGTGCCAACTCTCGGCTATTGTAGTTTTACAGGAATCAACTTTCTGCCAACACTCATAAAACTTGAAATAAGTTTTAAACTTATTTTGTTTTACCTCCGTTTCTAGAATTATAGGATTGTGATCCGTCACATGCCGTGCATGCAACATGGATAATTCATATGGCAAATGTATTTTCCCAGTCCTGGTGCCCCTATGTTGAGATTGGGCAGGCATAGTCCTCAAATTGCTTGGACCGAAGGACCTGCTGGATTTCATGGCCACTTAACATCCAGGTCCATGCTCAGCGATTTCTCTTCTAAAAAATGGAAACTGATTTTGGAGGAGTCCAGCTCCCTTACGGAATGGGACAAATAAAATAAGAGTTTCTAAAAAAAGAAATTATGAATTATATTCGGTTTTAGAAATCCATGGAGTCTATAAATAATGAGTTAACCGCCCATTCTCTTTACACCTAAACGAAGTAGACTTTGGTATTTTCTCATCTTCGTCTAAATTCTAACACAATTCCCTTTCATCATGTTTGATGCAAAGACAAGTGCTCGTGGTTGTCCACCATGTCCTATGATACCCCCATGGCTTGTATTCCGTCATGGAAACAAGGGGAAACACCAAGTTTTTTGTGATCCTTTTGATCCGAGTAATAGAACATACCGAAAAGCGATACCGGAGATGCGTTATCAGGCATACTATCAATCTCCTTGCTATCAAGGATGGTTGATCATGCTATTAGATGACGAGAAAGAATCCAAGTATGGGGATTGTTTTTTGTGGAATCCAGAGACATTGGAAAAATTTCAACTTCCTACTCTTTCCCATTGGATGAATAAATACCATATGCGAAGCTTTGTTTTATCACCACCTCCATTAGCTAGCAATGACTTTCGTGACTTTGTTGTTTACTTCCTCTTTCATTATAGTGGTCATACAAAAAGTAGCTGTTTCTACTTTCTTTTATATTGTCATCCCGGAGACAAACATTGGAGGGTACAGAATTTGCCGAGGTCTATCAAGGAAGATTATGTCATCGGACGCCTTTCCTGTCTTAACGGTAGGTTATACATCATTTGTTTTGATGGTTTGTTAGTAGAAATAGAAAAAAAAACACAACATGAGTCCAATGATTATGTGGAAGGTGGCAACTATGATGATGAAACAGCCTTTAAGATAACTTCGCTTAGCATAGAAGGAAATATAGTCGAGTCAGGTGATGATGGACTATTCATGGTACCTCCACTTCCGGTAGGATTAATATCACATTCGCAGTTCAGTCATCAGCAAAGAAATACAGTGGAGTCAGATGATGAACTATTCATGGTTGTAAGACACTACCATCACCCGTACTTCAGTCAGATGGATCCTATTGACTTGCAAGTTTTTAGGCTGGATTTTTCTTTGATGGCTTGGGAGGAACTGAAAAGTTTAGGTGATCATGTCTTCTTTTTAGATAGCGGAAATCCTAATTCAGTGTCTTGCTCCGCAACAGAATTAGGTCTTGCAAGGGGTTGTGTATATTTTACTTTGAGTAATGATAGGACGTTATATAAATTCGACATTGAAGATAGAAGTTTGGAATTCTCTTTGCCTTGTCCTAGTTTGCCAACACCATGGTTCTCGCCTAGTTGGATGACTATCGGCAGGTAATTACTTAGTCTATTGTCTATTCACGTAGGTCCTAAATGAAGATCAAAGAAAAGCTAATTGAGTTGCTGTGTCTAACTTGTAGGGCTGCTGACGGGAGAAGACGTCAACGATTGACAGTAAGAAATGACTTGATAGGTGATAATGAGGAGGAGCATATCCCTATTGAATCTACAGAGGAAAGAAAAGCTAGTTCAAAAGACGATGGTGCCAAGGAGATACTCAGGAAGAATAATGGAGGGGAATTAGAAGAAGAAGAAGAATCAAGACATACGACTTGGGGTAGTATGAGTCCAGACATCTTGGAGCTGATTTCAAGTTATCTCCACCTACTGGATTATATACATTTTCGTGCAGTTTGTAGAGCCAATCGACTCGCAACTACAACAAAGATGAAACACACACAGCACACATCTTTACCTCCATGGCTGATTTTCCTCAAAGTAAAGGATGGCGTCTACAATTTAGCAGGACCGACATCTATCGACAGGTTTTTCCTGCACCAGCCAAATATGTTAGTAGATGCCACGATTTGCTTCTCAAAGGGTGGTTGGCTACTAATGTCTAAAGGTAATAGAACCATATTCTTCTACAATCCTTTCACAAGAGCAATGATTCATCTTCCTGACTTACCTGATTACCCCGGTTATATTTGCTCCGGTATGTCCTTCTCCTCTTTACCCACGTCTTCAGACTGTGTAGTTATGGGCATCTCTGATGCTCACAGTGGTCACCTCTATGATGCTCTCCGTGGTCAGAAACAAGTTTGGATCTTCTCCCTAACGCGAGGAGATGATTCTTGGGAGTTCGACCAAGTGGATAATAGCCCCGAGTTACCTTCTGAGGAGCTGAAAAGTGTTACTTTCGCACCATGGAGGAATAATCCAGTGTTTTATAACGGATATTTTTACTGCTTAGACATCAGAGGGAACTTAGGATTCGTCAGTGTAGAAAATTACACATGGGGAGTTTTAGACAAGCCGCATGGACCGTGCAATTCCATTAATCAGAGTTTTCTAGTAGAATGTGAAGGAAATCTCTTAGCAGTGTTTTTAAGCAAGTTCAGGACTTGTGTTAAGGTTTTTAGATTAGATATGGATAGGATGGTTTGGTTTAAGGTAGAAAGCTTAGGAAAGTATATGTTGTTCATTAGCAATACCTCTAGTCTCTCAGCAATCGCTCCGAATAGTCACATGGAGAATAAAATATACTTCCCAAGGTTCCATGGCGAAGACATTGTGTATTATTCACTTGATACGTGCAAGTATCACACTTTTGGGAGCCAAGATTATTCTGGTACTGATTTCTACAATACCAAGGAGCAGTTATACTGCAGTTGGATCGAACCCAACTGGTCTCAGACTACAGCTCAAGAACTTGATTGGTCACCTATAACTAAAGAAGTCGAGGTCTAAGAATTGATCTCCATTATAAACTTATGTGACAACTCAAGAACTTGATTGGTCACCTATAACTTGATTGGTCACCTATAACTAAAATGACAAAATAAACTTATGTGACACAAATTCATTTGTTTATGTATTTACAGTAGTACAGTATGTTCCGCTCTTAGCTAGATTTGGTGTTTATTAGCTAATCATCTTTTGGATTTCAATTAAAACCCCAAACATGGGAAATCTCAATTACAATAATTCATCAAAATTCAGAACTTCCGAATCAATTCTCTTAAAATTCAAAAAAAAAAAACCTAAAGTATTTAGAGACATAAAAGAGAGATATATGGACTAGTTTTATGAAGGATTAAGGACATGTCCCATGAACACCACTGCACCACTTTGCTCCTCTATGATTATGAACATGAATGGATGATCCATGGCTAACAGGGCGTGAGGGAAAACCTGATACTGGTGTTGGTTTTCCAAGTCCTTTTTGCAATCAATAGACAACTTTTTTCATTTCCTATGCAAATGAAATTTGGATAAACATATTATACAGAAACAAATGTGTGCATAATCAACTCCAGTGAAGTTGGCATTTTATTGGATATTTTAGAGTTCCCATCGCTGGCCTAAAAAGGAAAATCCATTTGAAACAATGGCTTATTTTGGATCATCTATCTGATAATTTTTTCAAATGAACAAAAATATTTCATTTGAAGCAATGGCCTACTTAGGATATCTGCAGCTTTTCTCTAACTTTTGTAAAAATATTTCAAATCAACAAAAATAATAACACAGAAATATATTGTGAAGGTAAGGTGAGGAAAAGGAAAAGAAGAAGAACCTGGTAGAGAATATGCATCAAATTAGCATCACCAGGTCCAGGAACATGCTTCAATATAAACCCACATTTTTCAAACTCGTGCAAAACAAAATTGGTATCCCCTGGGTGAAATCTAGCCAAGAAGAAAAGATACAATGATTTTACTTATTTTTACAACTACGTAATGGAACTTAAAATGAAAATGTCTTACTTTAGCTAGAAAGTAGACTAGACTAAGCTAAAAATACATTTCTAGTGTAGGCGATCACCAACAGTTGTAATCAGTTGATTAGAGTAAGTGAAATAACAACACCCCAATGATACTTAATATACACTTCCACAGTATAATGATTTGCAAATTTGGTGTGTTCACCAAATCAGGATTAAAACAATCCATATATCCTAAAAGGGGATATAATTTTATGTATGTATAAAGACGCTATTAGATTTAAACTGTCTGTTTTCAGATGGCTAAAATTATGACAGCAACATCAAAATCTAGACAGTCCCTCCGAAACATTGCGAAGTGTGTAAAAGATTACTTTGTCAACAGTCAACACCACAAGAAATATGGTCGATGTTGAATACTGTAAATGCTGTGGTGATTAAATGAAAGAGGCTGTCAATGGGAGTTTGACAGACCATGGTGATACTAGCCAAGAATAGTTCACACAAAAATGGAAATGGTCAGTTTCAAAAGTTTCTGTAAACTTAAGGTTTGCAGAATTGCACAAGAAGGGGTGAATCACAAAAGTAAAATAAAGCAGCTTTAACCATTTGAAATATACCTATAAATTTCAAATAAGTTCAAACCTTAGACTACTTTGACAAGCAAAATTGGATATATCTCATGATTCTCTCAATTCACGGACCTACACCAACTCTGCCAGAAATAGACTGTTTTACAAGCCCAATTTATAGCTCATTAAGAAAATTAAACCCTAATTTCCCCAAACCCTGAAAAATACACAAATCCACAACATAAGCATCAAACAGTAACATCAAACAGTGAAATCAAACAGTGAAATCAAACCCTAATTTCACGTTTCAAAATAAAACCCCAAATCCCCCAAACAGTAAATCAAACATAAACATCAAACACTAATTTCATGTTTCTAAAAAAATCCACAAATCCAAAAATCCCCATACAACAACATCAAACCATAATTTCATCAACAAATTTCGGTGATATGCACATAAACGCAAATTAAATACAAAAGATGTTAGATACAGAGATAAAAAGAAAGGGGTTTGATGTTAATACCTGTTTCCAGTACCCATTGATGTTGATTTCTTAATTCTCTCTGTAACAGTCGCGATTGTGATTTCTTCGTCTTGATTTCAAGACACACCATCATCTCTGTCCCTGTCTCTCGATCTCCCCATTTCAGTATGTCTTTCAATCAAACTATTTCTATCTGTCTCTCAATCAAACCCTTTCTCTCTATCTCTCGATCTCTCCATTTCTCTTCGGTTTCCTCTCTGTCTGTCTCTCGATGTTGGTTGCTTTCTTTTCTTACGTCTTTTCTCTTCTTTGAGAAGACACTAAGTTAACAAACGTGCCATCTACCCGTGTGTTATGAAGTTGCCATTTCATAACACGTGTCCACCACCTTCTAATCGGACCTTAGGATCTAGATAAGGGTAGAAATTGAAAATTAAATACATATGTAAACCCATACATACGAAAAAATTTCATTTAACGGTTGAAATGGATATCTGGGATATATTCCTTAATTTTTTTCGTTTATGGACAAATCATCAAATGTAAGGTATAATATCGGGACATATTTTCAATTTTCCCTAAAATCAACCATATTGCTCGAAATGAAACATGGTGTTAATTGATCATTTGGGTCATTTCGTAACACATCGATAACGTCTTTCGCAATTTCATTGTTGTTACGATTTCGCTTTTTTTAGATCATTTTTTCTATAACCTTCATCATTCTTTTCTTTGCCTGAAATGATTAAAGATTAATTATAATTCAAAGTTCATAACCAAGTAAAAACTTAGATTTAAGTAAATACGTAATTACCTTGAATTATAAAGGAAACAGAAGGATTATTACTTGCCTATAATGATCGATATAATCTACTCCCAAGTATTTTTATTGGTAAAAACATAATCCCAACATTGAATTCATGAAATTATTGGTTTAAAAACTGCACTTGTTCCCTGGGTCTTGACCAATCAATACTTTGACTAGGACCTTGAATGCAATCTGATTATGAAAGAATTAACATAAGTATAAACTATACGGGGTCACGGTCGAAAAGGGAGTTGAAACTTTTGCAAACATGTTGGGTTGCAAGTATGCTAGTTTTTCTACTATTTATCTTGGTCTTCCATTGGGAGATAAGGTAGGAGGTACTCAAAAATGGGAAAATACACTCGAAATTTGCTCGAAAAGAATTATTTATTGGCACGGAAAATCAATAGAAAAAAGAGGTAAGTTAACTCTCATCAAAAGTGTTCTAGCTAGTCTACCAATTTATTTCCTCTCCATTTTTCTTGCTCCATGCTCCATTAACGAAGAAAATCGATAAAATGGTGAGAAACTTCTTATGGGATGATGGTCAAAACAAGAAAAGAATACACAATATTGGTTGGACTTTGGTTTCAAAACCAAAGAATAAAGGTGGTCTTGGCATAAGAAGAACCAAGCAAGTGAATTCGGCTTTATCAAAAAAATGATGGTGGCGCTTTGGCATAGAGAAAGACTCGTTGTTGAGGAAGATTATAGTTGAAAAATTTGGCGAAACTACTTCCGGATGAGAAACCCTCCAACCAAAAGGATCAAAAGGTGGGAGCTTTTGGTATAATATATATAAAGAGCTTGTGAACTTCAACAAAAATATTATCTTTAAGATAGGTGCGGACAAGGAAACTAGATTTTGGGAAGATTATTGGCTCATGGAAGGTAGATTATGTGATTTGTTTCCTTTGGCTTACAATGCTTCAAGGACTAAGGAGTTTGTGTGGCATGCATGTATGAAGTGGTTGATGGTGGCTTGAGATGGAGGTTTATGTCTAGACAAAGATACTATCAAACCATTTCAAGTGAAGTTTTATCCATATCAAATCTTCTTTCTTCTATCTCTTTTCAAGAAGGCGCCCCGGATAGCCGTTTTTGGGTCGGAAATGATCATGACCATTACACGGTCAAGGATGGTACTAGGAATGAAGAAGATCAAGATGAGTCTACTTTTCCAACCGACGTCATATAGAACCGTAAATACCCTTATAAAATCAAATTTTTTTCTTTGGCTACTCTCTACTGATAGGATAATGACAAAGGATAAATTACGAAAAAGGGGTATGGATGTTTCTAGCTTATGTTGCTTTTGTGGTGAAGAGGATGAAAATAGCTCGCATCTATTTTATGATTTTTGGAGGATCCAGAGGATTTGGGATTACTTTACAAAAGGATTTAGTAGTCGTTGGACTTATAAATCGAATGTCACCACGAATGTTAAATCTTGGATTTTTAATTGGGGATACGAAAGACTTAGTCGAATATGAAACAACATACCGGTCGCAATATGGTGGTGCATATGGAAAGATTGAAATGCAAGAGTATTTGAAAACAAAACGAGAAGTTTGGTAACCCTCATTAGAAACGTTAAACTTCAAGCGTTCTTTTGAGTCGAATCAAACACAAAGATGTTAGGCCTAACGGCAAATATGATGATCGCTCTATGGGATTCCTTATTTCGCTTCTCTTGATTTTGTTTTTACACTTCAATACCTAACGATTTATAGTTTTTGCTCACATTTATATTTATTGGGTCGAAGTACCCCTTTTAAGTACCTTCTCTTTTCAATGAATATCCTCTTTTTTCGGTCAAAAAACGATTATAGAAAAAATTATTCTAATCAGATACGTGCTCAGTAAATCGGGTACACTTGAATCCTACCAAGTTACCACAAAAATTTATGGGTCAAGAATTATTGAAGTTTAACCAGATTTTTATGTTTATTGGTTTTATTAATGGACAAATATATTTTGTCACACATTGCATGTAAGTTAAAATAGTTGGTATCATGTAAACAACAACCAACTAAAGATGTGATTGTTTCATTTAAACTAACTTTGGTTGATCATAGACAGAGAATCAAAACCAGAGAAGGAAAGAGGGAGATACATACATTTTTGGAGACATCTTGGATGTAGATAAGCTGATCATCTTTCCAGTGGCTCATAGAATCGTGAACGTACTTTTGCTTGTCTTGTGTAATTTGAGCTTTAAGTTTTGGAGATTTAAGGAATGCCCCAATAAGACCATGAAATTTCTAAGGGAAATTTCTATTTGTGACTAGAATTGATGACTTCCCCATCAAATCAGCGAGTGATCTTGGATAAGCTGCTTTGAAAGTTTTTCGAGTCTAGAACATGTTTATTTATTTCTGCTTCAGTTGATACGATTGTTCGACTTCCAAATAGGTGTGATTTGAACACAATCCCATACCTAGATATTCCAAAGAGGTAATAAATAAATAAATAAATAAATAAAAATGTTTTCGTTGAAGCAAGTAAGATATAAGCTATAAATATAAATTTGGATTTCGAATATTTTGGAGTTAATTGACAAATGAAAACAACCGTCCCGTCGTGTTTTATTGATGCAAGTACTACTACTTATTGGTTATTATACCTAATTTAAAATAACTCGGTTGTCGGGTAATACAAATAACAAGAAAGGCATGGAAATCAATAAGTAGTAGTACTTACAGGCGACGACATTTATCCATGAATTTTTCCGGATGTAATTATTAAAAATCTCAGCATTTAAGTCACAAGCAACAAAGTTTGAAACATAGTAAATTTTGATATCTTATAATAAAATCAACTCATATTAACACTTAGAAGATGATAAACAATCAAAACAAGAAATGAATTGACACATGTATTTAACGTGGTTCGACTATCAAATTGTCTAAATCCACGAGTAGTAAACATTTGTATCATTTTTATTCATCATTATCATATGTTACATAAAGATGTTATACTAAAAAAATTATAATCATGTTAATCAAAGAACAATTGAACTAAAAATTTACACAAGTCTCATACCTAAACTCTTTGCTCTGATCCTATGCCTTGTGTCCAACTTTTCTAAAGTTTTTTTCAGTCCGTATTCCTGTTTATGAGCTTCGTATTTATAGCCAATTTGATGGGTCCCTCCAATCTACCTTTCCACCTATTTGTTCTTATGCAGCCCTTGGAGCGAAGTGTATCCTGCAAGGCTTCTTTGTGTTTTCCTACAGACTTCTCTGTGCTTCCCGCAAGACTTTATATGTATATTTCCTATTTCCTTTGAATTCTCGATTGATGTCCCGCACCTCTTCTGCGGATTTTTACTCAAGTTGTTGTATTTGGATTTGGATGAACTTTGCGGTCTTATTAGAGTTATGGCATGTCTGACATGTGGCCGTTGAAAGTGATTTGTCATGTTTTAGTTTCTTTTTTTCCGCAACTTGTAAAGCTGAGACGTGTCTCTCATGCATCGATGTTTATCAGTTTCTTTTACTGTTTCAGGATTTCCCGTAACCTGTGTGTCAATCAGGCAACAAAGCTATCTGTTTCGAGCAGTGTGCCATGCTTTTCCGCAACCCACGTGTCGATCATGCAAAGAAGCTGTCAGTTCCAAATCTTATGTAATTTTCAGATGTCTGTTTCAGTACTTCTTAAAGGGTCTTGTTTATGTGTTTCTTGTTCCATCATAATCTTTTACTTCTCCCACCTTACCCTCACAATTTCCCCCATTTTTTATTTTGAATTTTGACCTATTTATGTTATTTCATCCTTCGCACTTACAATATACATAAACTTCAGCCAAGATATTTTGGTTGTGTTTTTATTGGTCATAGTAGTTTACACTAAAGATATTCATGCTTACGTATACCCATAAAGAGGTTGTACATCTCTAAACATGTTAGGTTTGAAGAAAGATCATTTCCATTTGAAGTCAGGCATAATGTTGAAACTTTGCAAGCATCCTTACAGGTAATTACATCTACCAAACTACTTTCGTCTTCATCTTTTACTAAATATGGTGACTTATTACCAGTAACAAATCCTCCACATGTTCAAATTCTATAATATGAGCCAAACTCACCACAATCTGCTACAATACAAACTTCTCAACTGCCTTCTACATGTCACACTTTTTAAAGGACACATTTTAAATAAAATGGGATGTTAGACATGTTAAAATTTGTTTTGAATATAAATATTATTAGGTTAAATCCTATTCATTTAGTAAATAAGTTAATTTATTAATTTTGAGTCACTATGGATATGGCAAATCGACAAATTGGCTGGACAAACTGGCATATTTTTCAGTTTCCCAACTGCGATAGAATCTCTATCGCTCGATTGAAATTCGATCGTGCAGCTTAGTTTTTATCTCCAATGAATAAATCTATATCATTTAGTTATTATTTTCTTATAATATATCTTTTTCTATAATATTTTTTGACTACTCTAATATATTTTTATTGTATAAAGGTCTCTATGAACACCGTCGTCCGAATTATTTTGAAGGACATGCATTTTCCATAAAGTTCGCTCTTCAAGAAATGGACAAACTAGCTAAAATGAAGAAATATTGTATTGCACTAATTCATGTGCTTCGTATAATAAAGGAAGATAACAAGGATAACCACTCTTCTTTGTCCATTATTTACAATACAAATGGTACTTTGAAAAAGAATGAATGGAGAGAAAGGAATTTAATGCATACAAATGATACCTTGAAAAGGAATGAATGGAGAGAAAGGAAGTTAATACAACAATTGATGTTTGAGCAAATTAGAAAAAATATATGTTTTAATACCAAATAGGTTCGGATGGAGAAATAATATATTTCTTGATCTCGCATCCAATTTATGTTCAATTGGCTCAATGATTAATACAATAAAGGTAATCTTCCCATTAGGTACATAACCTAGTTTTTACGTTCCATATATGGTGTAATGTTAGAGTAAGTGCAAGCCTAGAATTCAACCAACAAAGAAGATTGCATATGATTGGATTAAAAAGCTACCAAACGATAAACAAGATGAAGCAAGAAAGGAATTTGATAAACTAACCGAAGTAAATAAACTAATTAAATGGGGTGATTTCTTTAATAACCGAGACTCATTGGGTTTAGTCTATGACCGAGGAAAATTAAGAACTAAATCTTCTCTTGATTGAAGTAAGTAAATGGATGGATTTTGGTTAGTTTTTTTATTTATTTTAGGGTTCAATAAGTTACTATATGGTGAGACTTAGCTTCTACAGATTGATTCTTTAATTTGATACACATTAATTTGATTATTATTTGATGGATGATATATTTCAAATCAAAATTTCGTTACACAATAGTATGATCGATATAAATTCCCCATTGTTGTATATAATAAGATTTAAATTGGTTAACTTTATCATTGATATCTATTTGAGTTAGAACGAGTATTTATTTATCTTATTTTTGTTTAAGTAAGAATTTGGGGGAAAATGTCACATGAGAAAAAGATAAGAGAGTTATCATGTTGCTTGGTTGTTTAAATCATTAAATCCTACTCGGTATATTTCAGTTCTTTTTGTACATAAACTTCATCGTTTTTCATCTTTTGGATGCATTGAAAGTCATCAAAGATATTTGAAAATTATCAGTTTTGGATTAAGCGAGGGTCTTTATATCGTTGAATATTTTACTTTTGATTGTTACGTTAATCTTGTTATGTTCAAGTTAACATTAGGATTATGTTATAATAACTTAGTTACTTTTTAAATTAAAATATTTTATTTAATTTTAGAACTAAGTTAATTTTTGTTACCATGTTTGATATTTACCTATTTTTTTATAGAAAAAAGATTGTCAATCCATCGTCATCCAATCCGTCCATCCACGGATATTAAATCTACTAGATAATAAACTGAACGTGGATGAAAATCTTAAATCGATCATTTAGATAGACTAGACGCGGATGATGCCAAATTTGTATCCGCCTATTTATTTATTTATTGCTTACCTCTATTTTTGAATGAAAAGTTTTCAATTGAACTTAATTAATACTTCAAGGAAATAATCCACTGAATCAATCCATATTTAATCCGCACATACGGATCAGACGGGGATGACAAAACTGAAATCAACATGTGGGTGAATTACGGATGGGATGAAATCCATTAGATCCTAGCCGTTGTTAAGGCCTAGTTTTTCCTCATGGTCATGGGCTTGTGGCACTTTTCTTGTACACTAGTTGGCAGTTGGATTCTGGCCCAATTCAATGACAACACCTTGTTAAGATAATTGCTTGTTTTTCTTAAATTTAGTGTCACATTGTTGAGTTTTTCTCTCCAAAGAGTATTTTCTTTAGATAATATTTTTTGTTTAAAACAACTGAGTTTTGATAAGTTTTTTCATTTATTCTTTTCTGTGAATGAGCGGCTTTGTCGATGCGTTTAAAGTTTTTTGTTTAAAACATTTCAGAAAATATCCGATCATATTGTACAAGATTTTGAGGAATATAAAAATCAATATATGGCCCGATTTGACCACTCTAGTTGGGGTAACTTATACCATTAGCAACATCCATCTTTAATTCCAGTCAACAGCAAAATGTGTTATTTGGTCATTTACTTAACAAAAATGTATTCCTCTTATAACAACTTTTTTTAGAGCAAGTTATAAATTTTCGTGTCATAAAGTATATTCTGCCATGTTGGACCATAATTGCAAATTTAGGCCCTAAAATAATTCATTTCCTCTTATTATATATTATGTAAAAATAACAACGGTAAAAATAACAACTGAGGCG
Source organism: Papaver californicum (assembly GCA_023531435.1). Taxonomy (NCBI): domain Eukaryota; kingdom Viridiplantae; phylum Streptophyta; class Magnoliopsida; order Ranunculales; family Papaveraceae; genus Papaver; species Papaver californicum. Next base: position 463,803 of record JAJJMC010014740.1, on the reverse strand, counting down.
GAACATATTTTTAAAAAAGTGTAAAACTTTTTAGTAAAGCAAAATGGAAATAGGAATCCATTTTATGATAAAAAATACTAAAAATAACAACGATCGATTTTAGGTCTGTATATCCATACTCTAAACTAGCTCTGTCCCATGTCGTTAACCGTTTTTAAAATAAACTCTCAACAATAAATAATTTGGTTAAACTAACGGTACGAGAGGCACAAATCATAGCCTGGTTCATGACATTCCAAACACTTGTTTTAGTACTACTACAATCTTATTGCAATAGAAAATGCTACCGATAGAATAATGGTGTAATTTTAAGCACTCCTACAACCATAGGAATAGTAGATAATTCGATTTGTCGTTCCTTTAGGCAGCTACAAAGGTAGTAGACCAAAAAAAACCTTTAGGCACCTGTCTAGGGTTGGGGTCCAATAAAGTTGATCCGTTCGGTCACTAAAGGTTTGACTCTTGCCAGCTTCCGAACCAGCCTAGGTTGATCGGCATATGATATGAGTCATTGCCAGCACCAGCGCCATCCCCATCCCCCTGTATATTTGACGTTAGTTCAGACCACTTGGTTGTTTCATGGCTAAAAACAAAACATTTCTGTTAAGATACCCTAAAAATCTTAACGGATACAAAATCTAAACGTTGGATGGGATGAACAACTAGTAGTAGAAATGGTAGTAGGGAGGGAGAGAATAACAGGCAAATGTTCCCATCATTCCTCCATGCCAATTTTTGTTTGTTTTCATGGATCATTAATTCATCATCATCTTCTTCGCTTTCTCACCCTCTGCAAATTGCAAATTCTCCATTTCTAGAGACAGGAGATGAGAATGGGACCGTTTTCCATCAAATAATACACACTCTGTCATACCCCTCCTTAGATTTGAAACACCATTTTGAAAACTACCCCATTTTTTGGACCAACTTTACTTTTATTATTTACTTAAAAAAATTAAGTCACTTTCATACACCACACGTCTTTCTCTAAATTTTTCTGTCTAACATGCAACACAGACTAGTGACTCATAGACCATGTACGTAGCCTATCTCGTGATCATAAGATCGTCTACAAGTAGAATCCAAACCCTGTCTTTTTTTTCTTTTTCTTTTTGGATTTAGTTAGTTAGTTTGGTTTAGTTAACAAGAAGATAATATGTTATTGACCCTAAACTCGACTACGTATGATCATGTACGAATATTATAATTTGGAAATATGGCTAGCTATAAACCACTCACTTTGAAAAAAAATACTTGGCGAACCTCATGATTAGTGATATAAGCAGAGATCAAATTTACTACTATGGCTATCAAGGCAACCACATCGGACGAGCATATCAAAAACCAAATCATATAAGTGGTTTTTGATCCATTTTTTTCAACCATAGCGGGCGAGTAGGAATGGGAAGTGGTCCAGTTTTTTTACTGTTCAAGAACAAAAATAGTCCCAAAACTGGACCAAACGTGTATACACTCGAGCGTTGTTCTGACTTAACGTTTGCAGACGTTTTTTTAGGATAACGTTTACAATTACGGGTGCAGAAGTAGAGTGACGCCTGATGAAACAGCCATACAAAAATACGTCTGATGTAACGCTACACTAACATAACGCTCACTGAAGAAGCGTTATCCAAATGTACGCCTGAATCAAACGTAACTCCACTGTAACGCCGAAGAAACAGGCGCAATAGAAGAAGAAGAGAAAATACATATGCTTCTCCGCCGAACCAGACACTCTGCTGGGTGTACGTTTGGCTTCACGGACGCTGTTCTGGAATTCCGCTATGTTGCCCGACGTTCATGTAAGGTAACGTTTAAACATTCAACATCGTTGTGGGAGGCAGTTTTTGCTTCCGACGTCTGTCTGGGATGACGTCTGTGAGTAAACTTCTACACAAGACAACGCTCAATTTCCATACGTTTCCATATGACTACGCTTGGATAACAGACGCTACCTGGTGTTGACGCTTAAATATACGTTTATCTAAGGCAGCGTATGAGTATGCAACGTTCCAATAGAATTGCGTTTGGTTCCAGGCGTTTCTCTAGTGTAGCGCCTAATATCAAGCGTTAACCAAATCTACGCCCAACACCAAGCGTTACACCACTCGAACGTCCTTTCCATCTAACGTTCATCTAGAATTACGTCCAATAACAAGCGTTTAGTTAGAAAAGCGTACGAACATATTTAAGCATGAAACCGCTACGTTACGAGCGGACCAGAGACCAAACAAATTTACTCAATGCTCTTTGTGGTCGCATTGCTGTGGTTGCTTAGGGGTGTAAATGGACAAGGTACATATAGGAGCGTGTTGTGTACCGTCATGTACCAGAAAATTAAGTGTGTTGTGATATATCATGTCAGAAAATTAAATATAATGTGACGTGTTGTGTTGGATTTAAAAAAAAAAGAAAATCATAAATAAATAAATAAACACAAAAAAAAATTAAATCCAAAATCGATAAATTAAGACAGTTATGCCTCAAGAAGAAGAGCATAATTCTAGAGGCCAATCCTCCAATAAAATTAGTATCCATGGTTTATCCATAGATGGAACAACATTTTCTGGAGGATAGATTAAATTTTGTCGATTTTTATTTATTAATAGGATATCATTGAGAAAAGATAATTTTATTTAAATGCTAACGAAATTTAAATAAAAATTAAGAATGCCAAACACTGTTACGTTTATGTTAAATATGCCACTCATTTTTGATAAATAAGGTGGTGTGTGACTCAGTCGAAGAAATCTATAGTTACAAAAGACAAAAGCAAAGAGGGTCCTTGATGTATGAAAAATGGGTCTCATCGGCTCATCCTTTATTAACTACTACTATTCAAATGGTGGTTTCATCTTATCCTTAAGATAATTAAGAAGCTCTTTTCTTGGATAATAAAATACATAGCCTAAGGATGAGACAAGCAGAATAAATTCTAAAATCCGTAGTGTCTTTTTTAAATATATATACAGTCCTAAGGATATTTGTCTGATCAGTTTTCATATGATGAGTTAATCTTGTCATGTCATGTTTATAACGGTTTAATTTATCCTAAAAAAATGATGATCAGTTTGAGGCCAAATCTGCAAAACATCATAAGGATTTTCTTAGTCCTAATAATTCAACGTGATAAAAGACAAATAATGAAAATTTATTAGCTATCAAGCCACATCAATATTACTATAACTACAAAGATATCCTCTTTCATACTTAAAAAGTTCAAAATTAATTAAAAATAAAATAAAAAATAGCAATAGAGAAGAAAACTCCCAAAAAAAACAGTTGTGATTTTTTTTCCTGGTGGGTTCTCATCGTGTAGGATCTAGAATAAAGAACAAATCCAACAAGATTATTATTTCATCGAACATTCATCGGTCTAGGTTAGACTGTATAGAACAAATTCTTTTATGATTTTTCTCAGTAAAAAGTAATAACATGTTTTTCTAGATCTGATTCGCGATCTAAATCTGATTCGGTATTTCATTCGGTCCAAGTCAAATATTAGATCGTTTGTTTTTTCAGTTTTATGATGTCTGATTCAAAATTTGACTTGGCTCATAATTTTGTACCCGACTCGTTAGGCTCATATCTGATTGAAATAAATTTTTTCTATAACTTTACTATTTTATTATTTTCGAGTTAGATGTAATGAGTTAGATTCAGATAAGTTAAATCCAGACAAGTCCGTTGAGTTAGAAAAAAATAAACAACCCGTAAATTTCGATATATACTGAGTCACAAGTTAACAAGACATTATTACAAGAGTTACTTCCAAATTAAGCTAGCTAATCAATAACAAGTCTCTTAGAGCAACTCTAGTGGAGTGGATATATTGGCTAATTTACCAAATATACGCCAATAATGGGATGGACAAACATAAAAAATAGGTTAGCAAATTGGTATTTGTAGGAGTTTACCCATCACGGCTCATGTTGAATCGATCTAATTAACCTGAGACGATCGAATCAAGTTAGGCCGAGTAAATAGTTTTTCATTTTAAATTTAGTTAAATTAGTTATTTTAATTTATTATATATATATATATACATTGATTTTAAATAAAAACCTGTCTTATTTACCTGAAAAATGAAATTATTTATTTATATAAAAAATAAACGCACTAATTAAAAAAAATATTTGTATATAAAATTTAGGTCCACTAGTTTAGTTGTCAATTCTCCCACTTTAAAAATTGAGTTTACTTAATCACATAGACAAATATATTAGACAATATCCCAACTTCCACCAGGAGTGCTCCTAATATTATAACCATAAGTCTCAATTAAGGTAACGTCGTCTACATTATCTTTTAGCGGATCAAATAACCAAAGAAAAGATTTTTTTTTTTTCTACTTCAATTATTTCAGTAAAAGGTCCCCCCCAATCAGGTGTTGGACTGGTTTATGGATTTCAGAATATCGACTGATGTTTATATGAATCTCATTAGCTTTGAAATGTATGTCTTAAAACTAGGGCACGTTCTAGGCTTCAATATACTGATCTTTATTCATAGTGAGCTCCTAATGTGTTTTTTTTTTGATGTACCTAACCTAATAACTTGGTCGTATTGGTTTCACATGAAGCCATTTTCTTGAGAGTCACTGCTTTGTCATGTTCAGCGTTTGCTTATAACAGGGTATTGATGAATAAAAGACACTAAACAACAACCTCTTATTAGACCACACTCTTTAAATACCGCTAAACATGGCATCTCAATTCAGATTTTCGATTTAATTATATAACCATATGTGAATGTGTAATGGTAGTATAAAACAATCTTACCTTTCTAAAATAAAAAAAATATAAAATAAAAGATAAGATGTTTACTAATTAAAATTATTTAATAACAGGAGTACATGATCAAATGTTAACAATTTAATTAAAATTAATTAAATCAATACAAATGTGAAATTGACACTTCTTTGTAGGAGCGTGCACAAAGTTAAACCTATCTGGTATATGGATTTCTTATATATATGCTTATATTGCAGGAATCGCGTTTTCTCGATAATGCAGAACTTATAAGTTTGAACCCCTGTTGCCTGCTGCTGGAGTGTAATTTTCACAAATTACATTACACTCCCCTTAATAGCAGAGTAGAGCAGAACAATGTCAATTTCCTTCGGATATGATCTTCCCAAATGGTGTAATGGCAACGCTTGTTATCTAGCCATGTTGCATTTAGCTCGGCCAAATTTTCACCTTGTCCGAATATGATCCTGATAGATGAAAAAAAATCATGTTGAAAGTTCATTGTGGTTTTAGCTAAACTTTCTGAAACATTAAGACAACATTTTTTTGCTAATTATGATCTGTAGTACCACCTCAACTGTTAATAGAATTGATAACTGACTGACTAGACATCAAAATGGAGGTGAAATTTGTATGTTGAGCCAAAATGTACAAATATTTGCCGTGTGGTCTAATGTGTAAAAAATGATAATGCATATATGTGGACCACTTAGCTTTATCATGATTCATGATAGTAAAACCTCAATAATTACCTCATTACTTACCTTTTTCCAGTTCATCATGTAAAACAAACGTACCAGAAATAACAACTTTTACCACCCTATATATTTCTTGTCTCTTTTGAACCTAAAAATATCAACTCCAATCGAGTATCTTTCCTTTACTTTTTATTGAAGTAAAAAGGTCTTAGGTTGACAATGTATTGACATTTTATCTTTATTTTTCTTTTGATTTCATTTATACTAACTGATTGTAGCTTTCAAAAGTAAGTACATCGGATAATATAAAACTGAGAAACCATTTACGATGAAAGGTACAATAAATTAATAAATTTAGAGAAAAAAATCGAGATATCATGAAATTGTAACCAATTTTTGTATAGAAAACATAAAAAAGGAAAAATGTTATAAATCAAAATCCAATCATTTTAAATAATTTTTTATTTTTGAAGAAGAGATGCTCTTATAAAGTAACTTGTTTAAGATACAAGCATATTTTTGGACGAAATCAAACACTAAAATGTTGGGTTTAATGACTAACAAGATGATAGTTTTATGACACTCGTATTTCTATCGGTTAATTTGAGTTGGATATGAGACGTTTGATGTATGTTTTTTTTTTTTACTTGGCTTTTGGTTCTTTGTTCTTTGTTCATTTCTTTCGGTGATCGATTTCAAACTCGGTCTTCTTTTTTTGTGTCGGTTATATTTATTCGATTGAGGTATTTTTTTAAGTATTTCTTTTTTAATGAATCTCTTTCTATTGACTGATAAAAAAAATAATTTTTTTAATAACTTGTCATTTTGGGGACAATAATCCGGTAAAAACCTTGTCAAATTTCCGTAGTACTTGAACCGAATAGACATATCACGAACAAACCCTCTCGGGTAAAAAGAAATGTCACAAAATGCGCATGCAAAAATGGATTAAAAGTGAAGCAAAAATTGCACAAAAGCGAAAACGCCAAATCTAAGGGTAAAAATACACCAAAACCAAAGAAAAATTACACAAAAAAGGCACCATACTGTAAAGTGAAAAACCTACTATTAATAAATAGTAATAAGTTTTGCTCTAATTTGATTTGTTTCTTACTTAAATCTGATCCGAGGCAGATCATATCTGAGCAAGAAAGGATGACGATTAGTTTTTTTAAAGGATTTTGAGAACAAAGTTTTTATCTCTAATTTTTTTGCTGATCCAAAGTAACTCTTTTTTTCCGGTAAAAAAAAAAATCATTAAAAAAAAGGCACTTGGAAAGAGTATCTTAACCCAATAAATACTACAAAAAAAAAGGAGTATCGAAAGGGAATTCGGCTATCCAAAGAAAAAGAAAAGAAAAGAAAACACAATAAAATCACGGAGGTCGACATTCCATAAAGCAATCACCATATTTGCCGTTAAATCTAATATTCTTGTGCTCGATTTGGCCCAAAAAAATACTTATAACTTGATATCTCTAATGAGACTTATCAAAGTTTTTTTTCTTTTCTTTTTGTTACAAATTCTTTTTTGTGTTTTGCTCTTTCCATATCATATGCACCATAATATTATAACCAAAATGTTATTTTACATTCGACTAAGTCTTTCATATCTAAAATGTTATTTTACTAAAATGTTATTTTACATTCGACTAGATATAGCAACATTAGGATCATAAATCCATTTTAAGTGGCACCCTTCAACAAAATAACTTCTTTCTGTATAATCGAAAGTGGCACCCAAAATAAAACTCGTTAGAAACTAACTTTTGGATAGACTGTCATTTCTTGTTTGCACTACGTTCTTACGGGAAAAAATGGTGCACTTTGTTATACTAACTTTAGCATTTTCATATTCGAATTTTCAAACTTGATAATTAATGGTTTAAATATGGCGGTGGCGGAACCAAGAATGGTAGATTCGGCTATACCTTCCAAAATTCCTAGAATTACTATATATTCATTCATTTTCCCTATATTTTATGTTGGAGAAAATTTATTTGAAAATGAATTGTTAAAAGTAAAATTGATAGTCTTGGTAGGAATGGATCCTAGGATCAATGGAACACTAGTTCCCATTTTCACTATTTTGTGAATGAAGAACCTTTAGTTAGTCCCACATTGGACAAACTAGAGATGTGTTCTCCCTTTATCACCACAAAATTTACAACTGAGGGAGGACCCTTAGGGTTTAAATGCTTTTGTGGTTGAGGGAGGACTAAGGCAATGAGCTAGTTGGAGCACACATACTTTTCACTCATGTGTGGTGATTCGCACCGAAGCACGCACGTCTTGCGACTTCCTCAAACTTTTGCCTATAAAAAAATGATTTTCTCATTTCAAACTACTCCAGAAGCAGCTACTATCCTGTCTTCTTTTTCCCTCTTCTTGCTTTGTTTTGCACAAATTGAATGTTTATTTCCCTTCTATCTTCTTGCTGTTAAGTTCGTATGAGGGTGGTTTGAGTTGTGCTAATTCAAATCATAACGGACAGTTCTATCCTGGACACAACTTCTCAGTTGGAGTATAACATCTCTCATTCTTGAGGAGTACCCGAGAACTATTGTGTTAATGACAATTTGCTGAGCAGATGGCTCCGTCCTTGTGTGTGCATCAACATCAGAATGTAGTGATTTATCTAACGTTAACAATTTGTTCCTGTTTAATTTTTTCCATTGTTACAGATTCAACATTTTATATTTAATCTATTAATTTTAAAATTTAGTCCTTTTATTTTTTAGTGTTTACTCCATCAAATTTATAAAAAAGAATTAGCCCATTTTATAATAAAATCTGGTTCCACCACCGATTAATCCGTAAGATTATATATATATATATATATATATAATACAGTTAAATATTGTAAGCGTGTAGTGCACAATAGATAAAACAATATATTAAAAAAATAACTTCGGACAAATTTTTAATTGTGTCTTGCAAACAAATTAAGATCTAAATGTCAAGATAATCCTTATTCCTCCTACCCCATAAAACCTCATCACTCAGAAATGCTTCTTGATTTACCCAATACCCTTGGATGTTATACATCTATGAAGATGACTGACTAATATTCATCACTTATTTACATGTAAACCCCACCTCCAACTGCAATGACAAAAGTATTTGTTCATCAGAGTGAAAAAAAAAGTAGTCTTACCCCAAAAGGCCAAAACTTCAAGTAACCATAAAAAAAAAAAGGGGTCTATCCAGCCAGGTAGTCATATCAAAATCCTTGAATTTTGACCTCTAAAAAACTTCTCTAAAAATTCTACTACACTGATCAAGACAACTTATCTTCTGCATATGACAATAATACTACTGAGAGATGCGGAGAAGAAAAAAAACATTACAAATTTCAGTTTAAGTAATCATTTGGTTTCCTCATGTGATGAGCATTATTAGCTGTTCAGTACATTTTTTTCCTCTGTGTTTGACCCTACAAAATCCAAGTTTTGTGGTCAAATTTCCACTCACTCAACAGCAGTAAAAAAAACACTGGAACTATTATATAGTATAAATTCTAGTTAAGTTAGTTCCTTTTTTCTTCTATTGTTGGTGGATGTCATCTTTACATATTGATTGATATCATGGGTGGAGCTTTTGCAATTGTTAAGGTATATTTATGTACGACCATACCTTTCTATAAGCACATTCGAAGTCTTTTGGCATCTTAACGTCAAGAAGGCCACCAAAAGTCCTTTGCATCTTAAATGTTTTTCTTTTCTTTTCCTTTTCATCTTAGTATCAAACTTATAATTAGTTGTGAGGACTCAGACAAGAATCTACTTGGAATTCATTGAATACCATAACCATATGTACCAAGTAGATTTCATTAAATGTGTCTCAACGTTGAAGTCTATAATTAAGCCACAGTTTCCTTTTTATTTACCGAGTTAAAAAAAAATCATAAAAATAACCTATAAAAGTTTCTATAAAATTTGTCAGGGAATATAACTCGATCTAAATTGTAAGTGTCATAAATAGTGGACTCAGTTTTTTTTAATCAGTGGTTGAGGTTATAAATAGAATGAGATTTTTTTCTATGGGTGAAGAATTATTGAAACCAGAAAAACTCTAAGGTGGTAATTGTTTTTAGGTGACTCAGTCTGAATCAAACTGATCCGATTTTGACTGGTGGTAGTGGATTCTTATCTATTTGTGCTTGACTCGGTTGGATCCATGCTCCTTTCACAAAATCGTCTGTATCATATTTACAATCAATCCGAAGAGTCACCTACATTCTTAAGTCTGGTTCATTAGCTCATTTAGACCCTAGCCAAACTTGTGAAAATTTGAAAAAACAATCTATCTGATTAATATCGATTTGATCCGAGTTAGAGTTAAATTCATATCTGAATTGGCAAAAATGATAACCAGATATAAATCAAGTTCATAAAATATTACTACCTTTGTTTTAAAAAAATAGGCTTGTTTTACGTACAAATTACATAATGAAACAAGCCTATTTTTTTAAAATGGAGGGAATAGTTTAAATATTGACATAACGATCATGATAACATTAAAACGGCACTAAATAATGGTTGTAGCACGTACGAATTGTTTTGAATCTTTGATACCGGAGGGTAAGCCAAGGCAACTAAGGACACCCTTGCCCAACTTGATTTTCCAAACCCAGTCGATAAACATATGAATACAGCTATGCTGTTTTTAAAATGAAAATTAGGCAAAGCCTAAAAAATTACAGACTCTTGATCGACCGTGATATATACTGGCCAGCATCTACCATAGTTCTAATGGTAACCACCAATCTCCATATATACTGATAGGAGAGTTATGGATATTACAAAACAGAACATTAATTGTCTGGCCTTCCCAACTGATAATATGCAAGTAGGGCACTGAATGACCAAATTCTAACACCCTATTGCAAACCCACTAAAAGGAGCTAGTTTTCCATTAATCCCTGAACTTAGTCTTTTCTTTGAGACTGCACCAAGCTTGTCCTTTATTAGATGAAGAAAAACAAAATGAAAATAGTTCAACCTTCAACCTTCGATGACCACATTTGACCCTAGCTAGGTAATGATTAGCTTAACACTTGCCCATGCCATTTGCTCTAAATTAAACACATTCCATGTCCTTTTGTACAGGTTCTTGCTGTTGGTGGTGAGCCAAAGATTTACTTTCATGACAAGAAGAGAGAATAGCAAATACAAAACAAAAGGCTCAGAAAGAAAGGGTAACTAACTTCTTGTTACTTAACTAGGTTGGGTTAAAAATATTTACACATGAAAAAAAGAGAGTACTCTTTAGGGTTTCATGTGGAGGCAAAGGTGTTGGGAGAGGTGGAGGGGTCATGTCTCTTTCCCTAGCCTGCACAGGCATTGAATGTTTTTTGGCAATGCTGCTAATGTTTTTTTTTGGCAATCTTGTTGCTGCTGCTACTACTAGTAACTAAAGATGAGTGATGAGTAAGGAGAAAAAGATGCTGATCCCATGCAAGATCTAACCCATCACCACTCATCAGCACAATCCCCTAAAATTCTTCCACACAACCCAAACACTGTTTTTTTTTATAACTATTTTTAGACAAAACTAAAATGTATCCAAGAAGTGATGATGCACTATGTCCTCCAACCTATCTATAGCAGATATCCCTTTGTTTTCAGGTGACTCCATCCTATCAGTATTTAGAACTGCCTTGAACATGATTGGTGATTTAGAGCTGAAGGTCTAACTGCTTAACCATCACCATACATATGAGGACCATAAAACGACATTGCCATGAACTAATGTACGTAGTTAATCATCTGTTATATGTCATATCAATGCATTGCCGTGCTACCAAGGGAATTGATAAGCTTATGCCTGTCTCCTACAGTTTTGGTAGTCAACTTGTGATCCATTGATTGATTTAGTATAGAACACCATGATCGTCACAAGGAGGATTTTTGTAGCACATAACTTGCCGATGATCCAAAAGTTAGTTTTCATGAAGAAAAAAAATGCATACTGTGTATGTTATCTTCACTAAACATCATCTTCTTAATTTTTCACAAATCCTAACATACTTAAAGTGAGATGCATAGGCCGAATCATATAGCATCTGTGACTGTCAACACATTAATTATACTCTATTTGTCTTTCAAAAAGTGACATTTTCATTTTCTTATTATTTTTCCTAAAACTTGCGCAAAGACAGTGAAAATACATTTTAACAGTAATTCAAGTACCTGAATAATAAGCTGGACATATGGTTAGAGAAGCTTGCATATAGTAAATCGACATATTGTATTCAAATACAAAATATCTCCTGTAAAAGGGACTTACTGAGCAATGTTTTATATTTTGGGCATGTAATTTTCAGCTTTATTTGCCTAGGATGTTGAACACTATTTAGAGTAAAAAATATGTAACCAGAGCAGATAGAAGAAGGATTTAGATGGATAGTAATTAGTGGTCCAAAGTGGATGCTTGGTGTGTATGATATTGCTGAGTAAAGTAAAGTAAAATCTTATGGCATATAGGGCCAAGTAGACTCTGAGGAGTGAAACAGTACCCCCTTTCAGTATATTGCAGATAGGATTTTGTCATTTAGGATTGTATAGTTGCATTCTACACTTCTCCTTTTGCCTTGTCTTTTTTAACTTGTTCCTTCTAGGGTTTGTCATTCATATTCATACAGTCACGTGAATCTCTCTCAGCTCCTTCTCTATGATCCCCCCCTTTTAAATCTTTGATTTCCTTCTCAGATTATCAGACCATTTTCGACTTTTCTTGTTTACCTTTTTAGGTTTTTACTTATTTCATAGCTTAGCTTAGCACCTATCTATATAGATCTTCCTACTGGACAATAACTAAACCCTTCAGTTCTTTCTTTCTTTTATCACTTTTCTCTCTCACTCTCTCTCTTGTGATATGACTCCAATTTATTCCAATTCAACACTCTCTCCTTTTCCTACTACTGTTGAGAGTAGTACTATTACTGATCATGGTCTTGGCGATCATGATCTTGACCAAGTGATTCAGCAGCAGCAGCAGCATCACCATTATCATCAACACTTGCTCTTTAGTTCAACATCACCTTCTTCTTCTTCTTCACTCTCATCATTTCCTACTATTTTCTTTAATAACCCAATTCAAGATCATGTTGGGAATTTTGCTAGAGATCATGAAGATCATCAACTTGAGGTATACATGATTATAAAACTAGGGTTCAATTACTTTATATTAGTTTTTGGGACGTGTTTAGGCTCGTGTCAGTTGGTCTAGACCAGTTCCGGTTGTTTAATTGATTTATTATGCAGTAGAAGTATAAGCAATTGTCTTAAAGCAAGAATTTTGATTTGATCCTTTATATTTTAGTATTGACAGTAGTTTTGTTGTTGATCAGGTTATGAACAAGTATGTATTGCATGGTGGATCATCATCAAATGATCATCAACACCATCAATTCTTTCCATCTCATGATGATTCATCACCACATCCAACTCTGGAAAGTACTACTACTACTTCCACTACTATAGTTGATCACCAAGAAACTAATAACTATGGTAGTGGTCTTAAATTATCCATTTATGAACAAGAAGAACAAGTAGAAGAAGAAGAAGAAGAAGAAGAAGAGGCTGAGGATAATAAGGATCACGACTACAAACATATCGAGATCGGATCATCTGTTAAGTGGATGTCTTCTAAAATGAGGCTAATGAGGAAAATGATGAATAAACCTAGTAAGTTTGATCATCAGTCATCAGCTTATTCTCCACCTTCTAACAAAGACAACAACAACAATACCATAAGGGTCTGTGCTGATTGTAACACAACAAAAACTCCTCTTTGGAGAAGTGGACCAAGAGGTCCCAAGGTACGATCTTGAGTCTTTCACTCTTTTATGTTCTTGATCATCTTCTTAATCCTCTATTTAATATGGATAATTTCGTGATCTCATATAAATTTTTGGTGGGGGTGTGTGCAGTCACTGTGCAACGCTTGCGGAATTCGGCAAAGGAAAGCAAGGCGAGCAGTGGCTGCAGCAGCAGCCGCAGCTGCAACAAATGGTGATAAGGTAGTTGTTGTGGCAAATGATCACAAAGAAATGATCTCTTCATCTACTCCGAAGAATAATAAGATCAAGATGAAGAACGCGTCGACGACCACCGTGAAGACAACAATACCAGCCGCAACAACGACAACAGAAAGCGGATGCACTAATAATAGCATGATGCCATACAAGAAAAGGTGCAAAATTGTTGGTCCAGGTAGTGGCAATAACAATAATAATAGTAGGAAGAAGTTATGTTTTGAGGATTTCACAATAAGTTTGATGAGTAATTCATCTCTTGATCATCAACAAGTTTTCCCACAAGATGAAAAGGAAGCTGCAATTCTACTAATGGCACTCTCTTATGGTCTTGTTAATGGTTGATGATCCATGAATGAATTTCATCATTAACATAATTATTAATTGTTGTTTAATTTTAAATTTTAGGAATAATTTTGTTTTTTTTATTTTTGTTTTTCTTAATTAAAATAATTATTAAGCTAATTGAAGCTATATATATATATATATATATAGTTCTAGAAGCATATGTAGTGTGTGTGATGAGTGTATTTTGTAGTAAGAGGGAGTGATTTTGCAGTTTGAGTATGGGGGATCCTTGAAACCAAGAAATTTGAGGATTTCTATATTATTAATAAGAAAATAAATGAAAGCTTTTTGATGAATTTTGTGAGCTAATTCTTTTTTTCTGTTGATTACTTAACCTTTTCTCTTAATTTCTTTTTCCTATTATCGTTTCCTTTGTATTGGCTTGCACAATCCTGCAGTTTTTTAAAATTTGCCAATTGAGCTACCCGTGGATAGGTTAATTTTCACGTAGTCCTTGCTTGGTTATAATTTGGTGCAGAAAATTTGGAACAGTATACTCCCAAATTTTTGTTGATAATCCATATATATATGGTCTTGATTTTCTTCAATCTTCTGTACCATTTCTTGTTGTTGTTGTTTTTAAGAAAATTGAGATATATTTATTCAAGATAATTTGATCTTGATCTTTACAAAAATATTCAAGAGATAATAAAATTATGGTTTCAAATAAATTGTCATGATTAATCGATTCTGTTATCAGTAAAACCATCATACATTGTAAACCCTAATTGTGTAATAATTCTTCAAAACTCAAACACCATACATATTTTTGTGGTTGGTGTTGCGTGAAATTGTACTACTACTCTGGCTGATGTATATGTTGTTCATATGTGTACTATTGAGATCGATATTTCGAGTTCAGATCACCAATCGTACGCATCAATTGATCATATTTCAATGATTCTTTTTGGCTTTTGTTCTTGATGATCATATCAGAAAGCAGGGTACGTAGCGTTCATAAATAAAGTATCCATAAATCTTTTGGGATGTCAATGGGAATTGCAATGATGAAGTCCAGTACTTAGGGATATGTAGATTCTCATAAGACGTACGGACAGGAGCAAAGTTATAAAGCAATGCCAATTCTTAAAGGTAATTGAGACAATTCCTTGCATTCATTATTACATTTTGCAAACAAGTACATACAAGAATAAAGATCAAGAAATATTATCTACCTAGTGGACTCTATTACTGAGGATGTCGTGTTCTATTGCTTCTTATAAAGGCTAAAATGAAAAAAAAAATATGACATTATTTCCTTTGTTGGGATGGAGGTCGTATTATTCATCCTTCTTTGGATACACAGAGTTCGTACTTGAGGTTCCAGAAGCCTAACAATTGATGACATCAACTACACGTATATTATCCTCCCGAAAACAGATATATGGATCAATTGTGAACATGTATATGGAGTTGTGAATTACATAGCCATAGCCATATTGACAACAACAGTGAGAGGACTAGGAGAGAAATTAGATAATGAGGAGCTAGTGAAATTGAAGACTCTCATTTCATTTCATGTTGCTTTTAAAAGAAAAAGACCCCTACCTTTCTTTCTGCTTTTTTTTCTTTTTCTTTTGAACATGCACCAAAAATGTAGTGATATTGAATGCGTTTTTGCACAACCACAGCCCCACCCTTTTCTCATATTTCTTAGTCTGTTGCATTTTCTATATTTTTTGCTAAAAAAGAGAGAGTAACATATAAAATGAAAATGAGATTTAAGGGTGTTTCCCTCAAAGCCCAGTATAGGGGCTAAGACATAAGTTCCGTTGTTCCAGTCCAATCCCAAGTTATAAAAGTCATAAAAAAAAAATAAAACTTTTACTGAGGCTTTAGGCCATTCATACATATGAAAACTATACAACGAAGAGCTAACTATAACAGAATATACTAATTCTATAATAGAGTATTATTGTACGGTAACCATAACGGAGAATAGATCTCTCCTTAGTCCTTGACTTCTTTAGTTACAGGTGACCAATCAAGTTCTTGAGTTGTGGTCTAAGACCAGTCCGGTTCAATCTAACTGTAGTATAACTTTTTTGTTTTTAATAAGAAAGATAGTTTCATTGATTAAAACACTATTATAGCGGGACTTGTATCCAGACAGGGATACTATTCAACCAATTAAAACAAATATTTCGGGATCTTGCAAATTTAGCTAGGAGACTGCTATCTGATTTGCATCCCTATGTACATAAGCGCAAGACCAGATCTCTAAAGAGTTTAGAATTAAAATTGCATCAAAAATAATATTGTATGTTGTCAATTTCACAGCTTTTTGATTTCCATTCACTGCAGCAATCACATTCATGCAGTCACCTTCCAATTGAATTCTTTGCCATCCATTATGCTTTACCCATAACACAGATTCCAAAATAGCTTGGACTTCTGCTTGTTCAGGATCTATTACAGATAATGTTCCACCTCGCAATCTATTGCTATCTCCTGCAAAATTCCTACAAATTAGCCCCCAACCAGATGGATTATCACTATCTATATGAGATGCATCAAAGTTAATCTTTAACATTTCATTGACAGGACCATTCCAAGCATTATTTGGCTGTCTATGAGATATAATAGAGATGTTTTGATTCGCCATTGATCTAGCCCAATCACTTTTCTGCAGAGCAATAGTATTAGCAATAACATTTACATTAATATCAATGTTATTAAAGATTTTAGCACATCTTGCTTTCCACAGATTCCAGGTAATTAAACAAGCCACTTCATACAAATGGAAATCTTTATTATCCACTGTGTTACCTGCCACAAAGAAACTAGAAATCTATTGATGAAATTCTACATGAAGCATTTGAGTTGCTTATCTACTATCCACAGAGTACCAGATGGGTTTAGTAACAGAGCACTCAAGAAACAAATATTGCATGTTTTGAACATTAGTTCCACACATAGAATAAGTACAATCTATATGGCCAGAGATGCTAGCTAATTTGGACTTGGTAGGAAAACAAATATGTATCAGTTTCCACATGAAGTATTGGATTCTAGGGGGAGTTTATGTTTCCACAAAGATTTCCAACAGATGGAAATATTGTTCTTAGTTAGCTTAGAAACTAAGGATTCTTTCAAAATAGCATTGCATGCTGATTTAACAGTAAAGAAACCATTTCTACTAGGTTAACATCTTTTCTTATCCTGCCCTGCAAAAGGAATTCTTATTTTTAGTATCTCATTAACAATATTATCATCACACAAAGCTTCCAGAATATTGATATTCCATGTTTTATTTTCATGATCAATCAATTGACTAACTTTCAACATATTGGTGGAAGCAAAATGAGAAGATGGTGGGTTGTGCATTGTTGGAATCCAGGTATATTTCCATATATGCACAGATGAACCATCACCTATCTCTCAAATATAATACTTCTTAATAATTTCCAAACCTGTATGTATCCGATTCCATATCCAGGACCCCTGCTTATTCATATTATCAACAAGAGGATTAGTACCGGTAAAATATTTCTCCCTAAGAATAATGGCCCATTGCTCATTAGAGTTTTAGTTCACTTTCCAGACTAACTTAGCTAGAAGAGCTAAGTTAAGAGTGTCAGTTCTTCTTATATTTAAGCCTCATAATTCCTTAGGGAGAGTTATATCCTTCCAACCTTTTAAATAACAACCTTTTTCATCCTCTCTTTCCCCCACCAGAACTTCATTTGGATATTATCCATTTTTCTAGTTAGTTCTTTTGGCATAGGGAAAACTGCCAAATGGTGACTAGCTAAGGTTCCAAGCACAAATTGATTCATCACAGTCTTACCAGGTGGAGATAAGAAAATAGATTTCCAATTTGCTAACCTGCTTCTGAAATCTTCAAGTAAGTGAGCAAAGGAGTCATTTTTTTTTTTTTTTGCAAAAGCAGAGAGACTCCTAGGTACTTCTCCTGCAATGACATTATCCTAATCCTAAGAATATTAAAGATATTATTTTTCACATTATTAGGCACCTTAAGGCTAAAAGCTAAGGCAGACTTATCAAAGTTTACAGCTTGTCCTGAGAAATTGCTAAACTGATCTATCAAAATAGCAAGATTCCTATCATCATTAGATCTAGCCTTAATGAAGATAATACAATCATTAACAAAGAATAAATGGGATACATGAGGGCAGTTCTTGGTATCCTTAAAACCCCATGAATAAGATTGTTTTTTTCATCTTGAATCAAACCTCTAGACATAGATTTCATGCAAAGAATAAACAAGGGATCACCTTGTCTTAAAACTCTTTGAGGAGAAAAAATCTTACCTGGAGCACCATTAAGCAATATGGAAATAGTGACAATGGTAATAGATTGTTCAATCATGCTACAAAATTCATCAGCAAAACCAAGTTTTTTAAGATTAGCAATCAGAAAACTCCACTCTACTCTGTCAAATGCTTTTGACATATCTAGTTTGATAGCAGCACATCCTTCTTTGTATTTTGTTTTCTTTATTGAGTGGATCATTTCATGTGCAATGACAATATTATCATGAATTACCCTTCAACCTAGATGCAAGCAGCAGTTTGGATATTATCTTGTATAAGACATTACAAAGGCTAATAGGCCTGAAGTCCACAGCAGCCCTAGGACAATTGTTTTTGGGTATGAGAGTGATGAGATTATAGTTCAATTGTTTCAGGAGGTGGTGTGAATGAAAAAAGGCATGTACCATTTTGACCATATCTACCAACTATTTCCCACATCTTTTGGTAAAAACCAGGTGGGAAACCATCAGGCCCTGGAGTTGTCCAAGGTTTCATGTCAAAGACCACCTTCCTAATTTCATTTGTAGTTGGCATAGAGATTAACATACTATTATCAAGATCATTTATGCTATAACTAACATTTTTAAGAAAAACGTTAGGATTAGGAGGGCAAGTTTTCCTACTCATATTACTAAAGTGTCTTAAAAGTTCACCTTCAATATCTTCTCCATCATTTAGCCAAATTCCAGAACTACTTTGCAGAGACTCGATATGAGTTTTCTGTCTCATAAAGTTGGGTTTTTGATGAAAATAAGTTGTGTTTCTATCATCAAGTAGCAAAGCATTATCCTTACCTCTTTGTCTCCAATAGTCCTCTTCACAGTCATACCAATATTTTAATTATTGAGTAAGATCTCTTAATCTGGCATTATTGTGGCTATTTTTATTTCTTGTAAGCAAAGAGAGTTGAGCTTCAATGTTAGCAATCTGGGAATTAATATTACCAAAGTGATGATAATTCCATTCCTTGAGAAAATGTTTAGTGTTGTGCAAATATTTAGCAAGATGGAAAGTAGCAGAACCATTCATATGACAATTCCATTTAGATTTAATAAGTTCAAAGCAAATAGAATATCTAAACCAGGATTTATTTACCCTAAAAAGGTTTCTTGGTATTACTTTCAGCTTTATTGGATAACAACATAATGGGGAAGTGATCACTACCCATAACAGTTAAGTGGTACAAAGCAGCTTTTGGGTAAATTATATTCTAGTCATAAGAACAAGAGCTCTATCTAGTCTTTCTAAAATAAGCGCATTCCCTTCTTTTCTATTGGTCCAAGTATAGGGATTCCCTAAATAAGGCATGCTAATGAGATTACCTTCATGAAGTAATTGATTGTCAGCATCTAGATCACTTTAGGAAGGCATGTTACCTCCCTCTTTTTCATTGCTATTAAGGATAAAATTGAGGTCTCCTAGGATAATCCAAGGGTTTTTATGCACTTCTCTAATTTCCTTAAGATGTTTCCACTGTCTAGTTCTATATGTGACATTAAGGGAACCATACAAAAAGTGAGAAGGGAGCTCTTATTCTGACTATCAAGTCTAACAAGGCAGTTTATCATGTTCATGCCTATATCAACTAGTTGCAAGTCTATTCTATCTTTCCACAAGAGAACCAATCCACCAGATAACCCAATTGGATTATGAAGTAAGACATTAGGATACTTAAATCTAGAGAGCAAGTATTGCATCCTTTTTTCTTGGTTTTTTGTTTATGAAAGGAAGATTATATCTGGGTCTTGAGATTTAATGAGCATATGAAGGTGGTTCCTAGTATCCTTATTTCCAAATCCATACACATTCCATGAGAATATTTTCATATTGTCTAGAAAATACAGATGAGTAAAGTAATGTATCTCAAAATGACAGAAGAAGATAGTGGAATAACAGACAGACAAATGTCAGTATGAAAGTTGTAAAGAAACTGTAAATTTGGAAAACTTTTTTTAAAAGATAATGAGAGATATAAGAAGGATACCTTATTCTCCCCATTTGTGGTTCCAGATTGATTCTCCTTAGTTGTGATTTTTCCTGTTGCCCATGCTTCCATTTGATTACCATGAGTAAGATTGAATGTTGGGTTTTGAGTTGAAGTAGTTTCTGAGGATTGAAGATCATAATTTCTAGGTCTTTTACCCAATCTAGCTAGAAAAGTGTTGTCTTCTTTTGTGTTGAAAGCATCAGTGGAGGGGTATATGACTATACCATCTTTTGGAGGAACAAAGGGGGTATGATTGGATTGCTTCTTATTATTAGAATTTGGTAGATGGGTTATGAATTTATCTTCTAAAAGTTTTTTCTTACCAGCAGTAGTGTTCACACCAAAATAATGGGCCTGTTTGTGAGATTTGGTAACGAAATATGCTACTGAGAACAAGCTTCCTTTGAGTGATTGAGTATGAAGTATGAGGGGCATAACTTATGTGGTTGTTTCTCATAGAAGAATGTTATCCATCTTGTACACTCTGCATTGGTCATCGCCATAACTCTTCTTCTAAGAGGATCATTGACATCTAAGTAAACACAAACTTTGACTCCTTCATTATCCATCAGAATTGCATCTTTTGGTTCAATGTTGATTACTTGTCCCATGATTTTTCCCATCTTTGTAACTGAGGTTACATTCATATGCTCAGGTAATATCTTTTTTAGTTGAATCCAGAAACACTGAGATTCCAATCTAAATCTTTATAGATAACTTCAACATTATGGATATGCAAGATAACCAAGTTGCCATTGGTACACCACGACCTAGTTGCATACACTTTGTTAAGAGTATCTTCATCTTTGAATTTGAAGATCATGACAATAATATCTATTTCCACAACTTTGATTTCTTCTTGAGGGATGGAAGAACAAGTATATTTGATATGCTTTTCTACTGCTTTTGGTCCCATTTTTCCTTCCAAGATTATTTTACCAATCAAACAATTATCCCATTCTCCTTCTACTTCAGCTTCTTCATTATCTGACAGATGAACAATAATTTCTGAAATATCACGTAGGTATATAGTTGCCTATTTGAATTTAGCTGATAAATCCAAGACATGGTTTTCGTTTGGACTATCCATGTTTTCTTTGATTTTTGTGAACTCAAGTGAGGAGTTCTTTTCCTTCCAAAGTTGATGTTTATAGGAATATTGGATACCATAATTAGGATATTATTTTCCTAAATAATAGATACTGGTACAGGTATTGAGGGATGGATATATATTATGATAACAACTTGAAATTCCAATTATGGAAACAACACAGCTGGCTATGGACCAACAGATAATTAGGAGGTGGCCGGTTCTGAAACAGAAATAAGGTTTTTAAAATTGGAAATGGCTAAATTTACGCGGACTCTTAATTTGAATTTATGGCTGACCAGGAGTAACTCATTATTGAGTGAGTTTAGAACAAACAATCTTCATGAACAAAAGAAACACAATAGCTTCTACAAGCTTCTTAGCAAACAGAAGAAACGCTAGAATCACAACTGCAGCCATAACAAACGTCATTATGGAAAATTCAATCTGTATACACATTTGGGAAGAAAACAGACAAATTAATTACTCATCTTAAACCCAATAAAAAATAATGATAAACTCAGTATAAAGTTTTAAAACAACTAATGGAAGAAGATTTTGCTAAGTAATGAAGTTCTGTCGATTGAATAAGTGTGCAAGCTCATTAAAACTAAAGATTAAAAGAACTAAGCCAAGATTTGATCAAAGATTCATAGAAATTTGTGGAAATAAAGAAGACTGAGTTGACCGATTTACGATCGCCAATTTATCCTCTCTCGCATTTGCCTCCAATAACTACCATCCAACAAATGCTTTGGATACTTGCACTTCGTGTTGAAAGATGGTTAACATCGATGAATTTCTAGAAATTAACTTTAATAAATGCCAAATATGCCGAAGATGTATAGGCATAACAACAAGAGAAGATTGGACCGACTGTCGACTTTTCCTTTGGTGGATCCTTGGTCAGTTTAGAATAGTGGTAAAATAAGTGTTCATTCACTCGGACTTGTGAAGATTGTTTTTAGATTTAAAACTAATTTAAACTAGAAAACAGTAAATGATTGTAACAATATTACGAAAAAAATGGGACGCAAAATTCCACCAAAAATCACTCTGAACGATTCCTATAATGATTCTTAACAATTATAGCTCTTTTTTTTACTCTATTTCTTTGCCAAAGGTAGATTTCTAAAACATTATCTGTAAATCATAAGCATGGCGCATCAAAAGCTCTTAAGTCCCAGCATATACCATCAAACAAAATCACAACTAATTAGAAAAAATCAAAAATCAATTTAAAACCAATGCAAAAGTCATAAAGAATCAAAATACTTATCATTCATTCATGAAATATGGCTTCCTCCATTGTCCTAGTGATGAGGTTTATCTCATCATGCTCAAAACACTCTCAAAAGATTGGTACATGGCTCAAAATTGCTTGAGAAGAAGAAAATAAGCTAAAAATAATAAAACAGGGAATCTGTAACGCTGTATAGGCGTTACAGATTAACTGTTACAGATTAAGTTCAAGATAAACGTTGCAGACTAAATATAAACATTGTAGTTGGATGAAGGAACCGTGACAGAGTGGTTGAAGAAACCGTCGTCCTATCTTCTGTTTTTCGTGTTCTTCAGCAGCAACAACAGCCAAAATTGTTCCCAAGCCTCCCCACCACCGATTTTTTTTGTTCTCTTTGCTATATATAGGTTTAGTAAGACCTAACAACATCTCTTTATCGATGGGGACCCAAAAATCTTTCCAAAACAAACTCGAATTCGTATAATCCAAAACAAGGAATAAATCCTTTTCCGATCAAACTTGACTTTTTCATCTTGTTTTACGGCAAGAAACTCTTATATTTGACATGTATTGATCCCTATTAGATACTGCTTCAAGTTGGATAACTTTGGAACTCTTAAAAACCCAAAAATATCGGATTTCCGAATCACAACACTTTCCTTACGCGTGAGAGAAAATATCCCGCCATTTTTGTTATTTTGAATTGGAAATGAGATTTCCTCCTATCCAGAGATAGGGTCCCTTTAGCAGTTTTCCTAGGGTGCCTTTATCATTTTTTGAGCAGATTTTTCCACAAATATTTATTTCCCGAAAAGACCTACAAAAACATAAAGTCACACAATAAGTACCAAACGAGCATTAACAATATAGATAATTGAGGATAAATCAGAGATAAAAATGTATCTATCAATCCTCAAAACGTAAAGAACACTTAACTGTAGTATAACTGCTCTTTGGTATTGTAGAAATCAGTACCAAAATAAAATTGGCTCCCAAAAGTGTGATACTTGCATGTCTCGAGCGAATAATACAAAATATTTTCTCCATGCCACTATTCTGAGACTTAAAATTAGATTATGGAAATTCAAACTATTATTGTTAGTTGTGTCTCTTTTAAAAAAAATATTAGTTTATCATAAAGAATTCACCGGATCATCTGCATCCAATCCCTCCATCCGCACATCCATTGGATATAAATCCGTTGGATGCTGGAATGGATATAAATGCCAAACTTAAAATCTGTAGTACACAGTCTCCACTGAACATGTGGCATCATCTCAGATCAAGAGAGAAAAGTACCGTACACATGAAATGCATTGGATCAAAGTCAAAAAACACTTTACGCCATCTCGAGACGGATTCGAAATGAACGGCTAGAGATGGTCTCTCTGACACAGATGGGACTAGAAAAAGAAGATAGTTGTCTAAGCGTGGGATAAAGTTCATCTGATA
This sequence comes from Papaver californicum, assembly GCA_023531435.1. Taxonomy (NCBI): domain Eukaryota; kingdom Viridiplantae; phylum Streptophyta; class Magnoliopsida; order Ranunculales; family Papaveraceae; genus Papaver; species Papaver californicum. The sequence continues at coordinate 439,916 of JAJJMC010014740.1, read as the reverse complement.
GCATTAAATGCAAAGAACAGTGTACATGCATGTGCTAGACATTGAATGGAACGGAAAAAAAAGTGGGTACACAACACTTGGACTACCCGCACTAAAGCAACGACAATGCGCACGTGACAGATTTTCTAATAAAGAGGTGAACCCGCAACCCTTAATATCCTGCATCAGCAGAAGAACAACAGAAGAGTCACAACCGCACCAGCAGAAGAGTTACCCGCATCAACCTCGTGTGTAAAAAATGCAAGATAACTAAGAAAAGAAGGTCCGACACTCGGCTCTATAAATACCCAACTCCAACAATGGATTAAGGGTTGAATAATCTACGAGAGAGAGTTAGAACATTAAAAAAGATAGAACACTGGACTATGTGTCTATTTATTTATGCATCTATATTCTACGCACAATATCATATTTATCGTGTTTATGATTTGCATTGTGTTTATTGATTGTGACCACTAAATCCTTTGTACAATCTTTTGTGTTTACAAATTCCGTCGTGTATTGAATTGGATGCGGATAAGATTAAAACCAGTCCAATCCAGGCCATGCTCACACCTAATCCCAATCGGTTTTTTCACATTGGTATGGGCCGAACTGCCACACTGCTGTTCATAAAGAGCCCACAATCCATACCACTAGTTTAGCAAAGAAGTCTACGCTGAGTCACTGACACACCAAAATTATAGGAAAAAAACATTTTCCAATCCAAGTTTTGAGCTTCTTCTTTTCAGGCAAACAAAAATGACAGTAGCAGGAACAACAGGATTAGTTGTTAACTTGGTTTCAGCATCATGGGACACAAAGCCAATCAGAAAGATAACTAATCCAAACCCTTCTTTAAAGAACCCAGAAGCAAAATCAACCACTATCAAAAAGAAGAAGGAATTGATTTCTACTTCAGAGTTACTCAAATTAAACCATACAAACCCAACAAAGACTAAAGGTACTTCCTTTTCTTCATTGTAAGTAATGGGTTCTTTTTTTTTAATGTATTATACATGAATTGTGATGTTTTGCTGTTGAATTTCGTTGTTTTGTTTTACATTGGTTAGTAGTAGGGAAAATAGATGAATCATATTTGGGTTCTGAGAGATGGTTGCCTGCTGCACCAGAAGTAAAGAAGCCTCGTTCTATTTATAATGCTGCATCTTTAGCATATCTTGGAGATTGCATTTATGAGGTAAAGACTCTATTTTTGTGAAGATAAAGTTGGGTTTTTTATGTCGCTGTTATGTTGTTTGAAGGATGGTTGATGAGTTGTGAATGTAGTGAATTGTGGGCATTCATGTTTCTATATGAGTGGTATTGACTAGTATCGATGTCGGTGCTACTTCATTTGGCTATTTTTTAATGAAGATGAAGTGGTTCTATACACCATGAGTTGTGGTTAAGTTCATTGTTTGTGTTGGAAATTGCAGTTATACGCTCGTAGACATTTTCTGTTCCCTCCTTTGAGCGTTGAGGAATATAATGACCGTGTAATGGCTGTAGTGCGTTGTGAAGCTCAGGCATGTATTCATATATCTGTAACTTTTGTGCTCTATTTATGCCTGAATTTGGTCAAATTCTTAAATTTGTTGTATCTATGTGGATGGCTACTGGCTAGGGTGTACTGTCAAAGCAGCATCATAAGGATGGTTATTAGACTTGATTCTAACTGTTGAAGTGAAACAAGTTATTATAAAGATTACTGGTTGCAGATATAGTGAGCGTGATGCGGCATATTTTAGACTCCACTTTACATATTCTACCGCTCCTCTACTGTATGTCTATATTACTATGTTAGTAATGCAAGCCTGGTACCTGGAGTTTGTATTTCATTGCCATAGCATAATATCCGAATTACTACCATTCTTAACATGAATTTTATTAACGAAGTAAGCTTATAAGCAAATCCAACCACTAGACATACTATTTTATTTTGTGTCTCCTTCGCTTATTTTGTCGGTTAGGGACATCGTTTTGGGTATTAAGTAGTTTACCAGCTAGAAGTGGTATATAGTGATACACACAGATACACATGCTGGCCACTGTTATGTTGCTTCAGTTGAGCATCTGAGTCCTTCCAGGAAGTCAGGTGTATTCCATATTTTCCGAATTTTTATTTTTCAAATAGTGAAATACTACTGAGGAGAAATGACTGGTTCGAAGACTTTCAAAATATTACTGTTGTGCCGTTACTTGGGAGATCAACTTTAAATTTTGTTCTAGTTTTTATCAGCCTTAAACTTAGGAGTCAAAAGGTTATGAAAATCTACGCTATCAGTGTTCAAACTATATACTCTAACCAAATCCAAAATCATACAAGGAGCCTCTCAAAATGGAAGCATTTTATGAGTTTTCTGTTAAACCAGATAGGACTCCCTCAGTTACGGGCATTTATTTAATTTTCTTAATATCACAGGCTATTTCTTATGGCAAAGATCTTGTATTCCAAGTCATGCGTACTACTATATATATATGTGCGGTCCACCCATAGAAGAATAAAATTGAGAGTACTAGTATAAGCCCTTCTATGATTGAAGGTATTATTTGTAACAGTAAACAAGACGTAGTGTACAAGTATTCTGTCTTACGATATAACTTAGTAGATAAGACAATCGTATAGAAGAAAGGAACTCAATACTTGTGGGAGTCCCATACAGTTCAAATCTTCATCATGATTATTTAACCCGACAGCATTGTGTTTATTCATATCAAGAAAATATTCTCTTCTCCAGGATGTAATATCTTTTGTTCTGTTGAGGCATTACATCAACAGTATAGGTTTTGAATTGGCAACAGGCTGCACACTCTAAGCATTATGTTAGCTGAAAAAGCCTCACAGTTGTTGTCTTTTCAAGTTCATGTTTTCAAGACTTTGTTTGTATTTTGTGATTTTTGGTTTCTGGCAAATGGAAAATAAAGTAGTAGCATACTTCAAAATCATATTGAGTTTATTTTGTGTGGTATTTGTGTTTCAGGATGCATTGCTCAAAAAACTTCTCTCCGATGACTTCTTATCAGTAGAAGAAAGGTTAGTATACTTAACTTGAGGTTTTAGCCTTCTCACTCTGTTTTTGTTTTTTTTACTTAACTTGTGTTTGTTTTCAATCGATTTTATAAGTTGTATTATTTAATTTGTTTGTCTTTTGCATGTTCAAAGTTTTGCAGTGCTCCAAGTTTCCGTATTTGGGAGCACGAGTATTTTTCATTTCCCTTTGTATGTAGTACCTATAATGCTGGGCATGATCTTGTTTATCCTCTATTAATGTGGTGTTCCATGACCAAACCGCATATGATAGATCTGTGGTAGTTTCCAATCAAGTAATAGTAGCGAAAATTTTGTGGCATCCCAACCCTTGGGAATTTTAGTTCTGCTAATACTACTAACTTGTTGATGAACCGACTCACACTCATAATGTTTTGGCTGGAGTCCTTTATTCCAATTTTGTAAACTTATGAAATGATGGTACAACAGAATGTATATATTTTTTGTTGCACTTTAAACAAGACTCTATTCCCACTGTATGTAGAGATATCCTTCGATGGGGGAAAAATATCGACACTGGGAAAACAAAGACGACACGACGAGCTGGTGCAGCAGTTTATAATAGAGCTTCATCCCTTGAAACACTGGTGAGTTTCTAAATCCTTATTTGTGCTTATTAGAGACCAACACTCAAAAGGCTAAAACACCATTCAGTGTCAGCATGAATGCTATTTGAGCTGCTGGTGTCCATATTAACCCTATGTCGCTCAAATATCGATAGACATCACCATTTTCTTATTCTTAGAGAAAGGAAAATGTAGGAAGGTTACTGCAGGGTGTCTTATAATGACCACAATTGATCAGCAGTCCGAAATCAGTTAGGGTACAATCCAAATACCTGTTTGTGTTCTCATTCTGTTTTACACTTGAGAAGTGGACTGTTATGGTGTTTAGCTTAATCACTTGGTGAACAATAGATTTATCTAAGTAAACTACGAATACAAACTAGTAACCCGATTTGAAGAGTTAGAAATCCACAACCAGATTTAGTCTAAAAGAGAATTGTGTTTCGTTCCTCTTATCTGAATTACTCCGACACTTGCTTATAGTAAGAGCATCTCCAATCGGACTGTGGCCAGCCTCATATATGGCTAGTCCTTGAAGACGTCTTTATGAACATGGGAATCAAAATTCCTTTTCTTAGGTGGGACTTGGAGAAACCTATCTCCAGCTGGTCTGTTTTGAACTCAATTAGTAATCCTTATTAGTAGTGATTTGTTAAAGTACGCAGTATAAACTTAGTGTCAGTGTAATTCACATAATGGAACTGAAATATATCTTGTTGTGGACGTTCCAACCTCTGAAATTGGATTATTGGTTTTCTGTTTTGGTAGATGTTATTTATACTTCGTATTTGATAAATCGATTGTTGATCGTGTTATTGATTTAATGATCCTAACATGGCCACACATTTGTTATCATGAGAGAAATTGTCTTCGAGTATTCAAAACTGCTTTTCGAGCATTGTTGGTTAAGCGTTTAAGCTGTTCTAAAACTGATAACACTAATTTTGAACCTTTTATATTGGTAAGAACTAAATGGTACATGCGGAAAGTTGTATTTATTGTCTGAAAGTTATCTCAATGACCTTTAATCTTTCTAGGTGGGTCATCTTTACCTGACAAACGTTAAACGATTAGAAGAGATCATGCTGAGAGTGGGCTTTTCTACTGGTATTTCCAAACAATCTATTCTTGAAGAACGGGAGAGTAAGACCAAATAAAATGTTGTCTTGACATTTTTCGGCTATCACGTTTTTCACCTTGAGCTTGTTGTATATGATGATCTTCAGTTTTTGTGTGACCTTCACTTTATGGTTATTAGGATTGTATCTCAGGCAAATCAAATGTAAATATATTGATGGTAGTTTATTACGAATATCAGTTGAATGAAATTTGCTCATTTATGCGTATTTGAATACAAGAATAGTTTGTCAGATGTGGACTGGACCTGAACTAGTTTAGTTGTGACTCTCTTTTGCTTAATATACCGGATCAAAACACATTCTTTCATTCAGTTAAGTTTTGTGGATTGACTTCAGGACCTGCGATATTGTTTGGTTCCAGTCGTCTGACTGGAATACTGCCAATTGTTATTGGTACATAAACGCGGTAACCTCGAACAAGTCGCATGTAACAGAGGTTCTGGTTTTGGAATGTTGATCAAAATCTGAAGCTTGAATTGTTGGAACATTGAAATTCGAAGAACAGTTTATGATTGTGTGAAGAGCGTGGAGCCAAAATTGACTGCCGTGGAACCATGTTGAGTGTGTCAAAGCCCATCCTCTTGTAGTACTCACTTCAACTGCCATGGGAAGCATCACTACAGAGGGTCCCCAGTAATAGTATTAGGTAGATCAACTCTAGTGCTTAGAGATGAGCCGTAGCCCGTTGTAAATACTGGCCCATTTCTGTTTTTGGTGATAAATTAATGATCAAGCGTCGTATCGAAAATGGAGTCGACACGAATGCTTGTGTTGTACAGTTTACAGTTCAGGGTTCAGGGTTCATATCAATCGACTGACATTAGGTAACTGGTAATTTCAGGTGGAACACATAGACAAGCAACTATGTTACTGATTGGGGTTGTATCTTAACCTAACTCATCAGCTATTATACAATTTATCATTTATAGAGATAAGAACTGAGTTTGGCTATTCAATTAGGAAACGTTAACATCAAGAGAATGAATGAAGTCATATCATATGGATATATTGTGGACTGAATTTGTGACAAAATTTTACACGTAACAAACACTTGTTTAAATCCGAAAAAAACCTAACTTTTGCACAATGCAAAAATATATTTCATGCACTCATCTGCTATATAAACCTTATCCTCTTTATAAATGTTTTGGATTCAATAATGTTGTTGATGTGGATAATGATCTAATTTGCATAATTTAACAGTTTCAAGTTGCATCAACATGTATATGATAATAAACTGATCCACTGATGTGTAAAGAGAACAAGCGTTCTTTTTTTTTTCTGTACAACTTGTTACATTTTAGTGTCGGTACTTACGGGGTGTTTGGAATCAGAAGTAAAAATTAATCCAAAAAAAAAAATTACTTCGTAAAAAATAATTTTTTTATTTCTAGAAATCATTCTGAAATTATATGTCCAAACTAACTTTTAATTTTTTTACTTTTATAAATTAAAAAATAATTTTTTAAGTAGTATGATATTAGTCCTCATCCCTAAACACCGACTCCAAAACCCTTCTAAAATCAGTGTGAGAGAGTGGGTGAGGGTTCGATTCCCACTAGTGGGAGCATTGGGCGAATTCTGATAACTCCCACCAAGGCTAATTGGTGAAATAAATTTGTGACTTGCTCAGGGGGAGAGGGGACATAATCAGTGGGTGGAAGTCTGAAACTATTGAAGTTTTTAAGATCTATTTGTACTTTAAGCTTGACGAGCTTGTTTGGCAATTAGAAACAAAATAAGTTCTCAGAAATCAAAAACAGAAAGTTCAGACCGAAAATAACTTTTAATATTTTTTTAATTTATTTAAGTCGAAAAACTAATTCTTATTAAATATTCTCTAAACAATACCCGGTGAAAACCGAGATAAAACCGGTACAGAGAAAATTGGTTTCATGATAAAAATGGGCCTTGTAGGGTTTGAAAATAGGTAGTTAGAACAGTTGAACCCAAGGCCTAACAGTGACAATTGGACATACAGTAGGTCCCCTAAGACAACTAACAGAAAATTGACTAAAGAAGTTGCGAACTTGGGAAGTGGGGTTGTTGATCTCAAGGACTTCAATCTTAGTTGTTACAAATCCATGAGATGAATTAGTAAAATGTTACTACCTAAACCAAAAAAAAGTCTGATTGATTTTTAAGAACTTCAAAAGATGGATGAAGTGGATGCAGTAAAAGTAGAAGTATTGGTAGAAAAGGTTGTTGAACAAAAACAAAAAATCAATCATGCTTTTCAATGTCAAGTTAGTTGTGCTTCAAGTGAAACAGCAAACCTAGCTAACTAAGATTCTAATGAACATATTATGAAAGAGAAGTCCTAAAGATGTATAGATTGCAGTGTTTTGCAAGGTTACCCCATGAGATTACCAAATTTCATGGTGGTGAAGATTTTGTCTTATTCTATATGAATCTAGTATTTTCCGTGGAATTTCATAACCCTCTATAATAATTTTATTGTTTTCTACTAACACACTTTTTCCAATAATAGCATAATAGAGTGAGTTTTCTGCTAACACAATTTTTTCAATAATAACATAATAGAGTGAGCTCAATATAGTGTTCAGTTCCTACAGCAAAATAACACCAATTTTAGTGGTTACTGTCATCTAAATTTTACATTTATCGTATTGTGAATCCTTTCAAAGTAAATGTGAACATTATGTGGTAAATTTTTTAAAAAATGTATCCTAAGGTAAATAACTCAGTAGGTCTTACTTTCACATCAGGTTGTTATCAAAGTACTGTTATCTAACTGTTAATATCTCATTTTTCGATTTTACAGCAAAACCGAACGGATTAGGATAAAATTATTTTTCAGATTGAATATAGTATTTAAATGCTGTTTTTTTTTATTCAAATTCCTAATCAAGGAGGGAAGGTATATTGAAAACGAAATTTAAATATAAAAATTATAATACACACCATCTAAATTAGATTTTTTTTACATGCCTTCTTAATCAACCTCATTAACACAACTTGACTCATGTGTCAAACAATTTGAAAAACATCGGTAACAAATAAAATTAAATAAGGTAAATCAACAATTAAGAAAATAATAAAAAAAACAATTATATTCTATCCTTTTTTTCTTCTTTTTTTATTTTGGGGGTTGGCTATCTTGCAGAAGAAACTCCCACTCAAGTGTAAAGACCCCAGTAGTTTCGATATTCCTATTATTATTGGTGACACAACGTTTAATAAGGCTATGCTAGATTTAGAAGCCTCAGTGAATGTTATGCCTGCATCTATATATGAATCGTTGAATTTAGGACCGTTAAAAAAAACGGGAATTGTGTTACAACTAGCTGATCGCTCTAATGTATACCCTCAAGGTATTATTGAAGATGTGCTTGTGCGAGTTAATCATCTAGTTTTTCCTGCAGATATTTGCGTACTGGAGATGATAGACGGATCAACTGATTCGTCTATTCCGTTGTTATTGGGCCGACCATTTATGCGGACAGCAAAAACAAAAATTGATGTTTACGACGGCACCTTAACAATGGAATTCGAAGGAGAAATAATACGTTTTAATATTTATGAGGCTATGCTGTATCCTAGCGATGTGCAGGCTTGTTTTTCTATTGACGTTATTGACTCTTTGGCTCAACAGATGTTCGACTTGGAGACTACTGATCCGTTAGAGGCTGTCCTCACGGGAAGCATGGGTTCTCAAAATTCAGCAGACCCGAGAACCAAATTTAAATTTAGGGGACGCAATTAATGAGGCTGTTTGCGCACTTAATTCTTTTTCATACAGTTCACTTGCGCAGAATGCTTCTTTTGTTTCTTTACCGTGCACTGATGAAAAATTATTGCCATCTGTCTTGCAGGCGCCTAAACTAGAGCTTAAACCTCTTCCGGATCACCTAAACTACATGTACTTGGGTGAGAAAGAGGAGTTGCCGGTAATAGTTCCAAAGGAGCTAACTGAATTGCAGGAACACAGACTCATTCGCGTGTTGAGAGAGCACAAAGCGGCAATAGGGTGGAGAATTGCCGATATCAAGGGAATAAGCCCTTCTTTGTGCATGCATAAAATACTACTTGAGGAGGGGACGAAGCCTACGAGGGAAGCGCAGCATCGACTGAATCCTCCGATGATGGAAGTAGTAAAGAAAGAGATACTCAAGCTATTAGACGCGGGCATTATTTATCCAATTTCTGATAGCAAGTGGGTTAGCCCGGTAGAGGTCGTACCGAAAAAATCGGGCGTTACAGTGGTGCATAATTCAGAGAATGAACTAGTCCCGACCCGGGTACAAACGGGTTGGAGGGTTTGTATTGATTATCGAAAGCTTAATGCAACCACTATAAAAGATCACTTTCCTTTACCTTTTATGGATCAAATGTTGGAAAGATTGTCCGGACACTCATATTACTGTTTTCTTGATGGTTATTCAGGTTACAATCAAATTGCGATAACACCTGAGGATCAAGAGAAGACAAACTTCACATGTCCGTTAGGAACATTCGCATACAGAAGGATGCCCTTCGGCCTCTGTAATGCGCCGGCCACTTTTCAAAGGTGTATGGTAAGTATTTTTTCAGATTACGTCGAAAACATCATCGAGGTATTTATGGACGACTTCAGTGTGTATGGGGATTCATTTGACTTGTACTTGGATAACCTTACATTAATTCTTAAACGATGTGTTGAAACTAATCTTGTGCTGAATTGGGAGAAGTGCCATTTTATGGTAACTCATGGCATTGTTTTAGGCCATATTATATCTTCTAAAGGCTTGGAAGTTGATAAATCAAAAATTGACATTATTCGTGCTCTTACCCCTCCCACCATGGTGAGGGAGATTCGTGCTTTTCTTGGTCACGCAGGATTTTATCGCAGGTTTATCAAGGATTTTTCCAAGGTGGCGGCACCATTATGCTCTTTATTACAGAAAGACGTGGTTTTTAACTTCGATGAGAAGTGTGTGGCGGCATTCAACTGTTTGAAAGAACTTTTGATAACAGCCCCTATCATTAAGCCACCGGACTGGGACAAGCCATTCGAGCTAATGTGTGACGCCAGTGACTACGCAGTGGGCGCAGTACTAGGCCAACGGATTGGGAGGCTGCCTCACGCCATCTACTATGCGTCTAGGACACTGAACGGAGCTCAGCAAAATTACACAAATACTGAAAAGGAGTTATTAGCAATTGTTTTTGCATTAGAAAAATTCCGATCTTATTTACTCAGTTCTAAAGTGGTTGTAATTTTTGATCATGCAGCACTCAGGTACCTACTTACGAAAAAAGAGGCGAAACCGAGGCTAATTCGATGGATATTACTCCTACAGGAGTTTGATCTCGAAATTAAAGACAAGAAAGGTATAGAGAATACTGTAGAAGACCACCTGAGCCGTCTGACTATAGAGGAAGAGGCTGTCCCGTTGAGCGAAAGCTTTCCGGACGAGCAACTCTTCACAGTTACAGTTTCAGAACCATGATACGCAGATATTGTGAATTATTTAGTGTCTAAACAAATCCCGAGAGATTTGTCTCGTGCTGAGAGAGACAAACTGAAAAAAATAGCCTATCAATATATATGGGATGATCCATATCTGTGGAAACATTGTTCAGACCAAATTATGCAAAGGTGCGTACCCGAAACTGAATACACTTCTATCTTGTCTTTCTGCCACTCATATGCGTGTGGAGGGCACTTCGGTGCCAAGAGAACAGCACTAAAGGTTTCTCGAAAGTGGGTTCTACTGGCCCACTTTATTTAAAGACGCGTATGTAACTTGCGCAACTTGTGATAGATGTCAAAGAACAGGCAATCTAGGTGCCCGAAATCAGATGCCACAAAAATATATTCTTCACGTTGAGATTTTTGATGTTTAGGGTATTGATTTTATGGGCCCTTTTGTTAATTCTTTCGGTAAATTATACATCTTACTCGCTGTTGATTATGTCTCTAAATGGGTGGAAGCTAAAGCCACCTCTACTAATGAGTCTAAAGCAGTTACAGATTTTGTGAAAGAACAGATTTTTGCACAGTTTGGCACTCCGAGAGCCATAATCAGCGATCTGGGATCACACTTTCGAAACAAATTCTTTCAGAGTTTGTTGACAAAGTACAACATATCTCACAAAATTGCCACATCGTACCACCCACAGACAAACGGGCAAGCCGAAGTCTCAAAAAGAGAGGTAAAGTCGATCCTAGAGAAAACAGTGAATCCGTCACGGAAAGATTGGAGTTTACGCCTCAATGATGCATTGTGGGCATATAGAACAGCGTACAAGACGCCTATTGGGATGTCCCCATACAGACTCGTCTACGGGAAACCGTGTCATCTTCCGGTTGAAATCGAGCATAAGGCTTTTTGGGCGATTAAACAGTGCAACATGGAGATGGACGGGGCTGGCACACACCGGAAACTTCAACTGAGTGAGCTAGAAGAAATCCGGAACGATGCATATGAAAGCTCACGGATTTATAAGGAGAAAACAAAGGCTTTTCATGATAGTAGGATTTCTAGAAAACAGTTTACTGTTGGATAGAAAGTTCTCTTGTTTAACTCTCGCCTTTCTTTATTTCCTGGTAAGTTGAAGTCTCGTTGGATAGGACCTTTTCTGATAACTAACGTTTTTTCTCATGGTGCAGTGGAGATTCGGAGCTTGATAACGGGAAAGGAGCTTAAAGTGAACGGGCAGCGCTTAAAGCCATATTACGAGCCGTTTGAGCCTGAAAAGGCTGAAATACAGTTAGACGAGGCGCTCCCTCTGGAGGAGTAGCACAGAATGCCTCGTCGGGCTACAGACGTTAACCTAAGCGCTGAATGGGAGGCAACCCATTGGTTTTGTATTTCTATCTTTCATTTCTGATTTTTATTTTTAGAGCATGTAGAATTTCCCATCTTGACGTTACATTGGATGATTCAATTCACATTGAGGACAATGTAAAGTTTAAGTGTGGGGGAGTATTTAGGCATATAGATTTTTAGGTAGAATTGTTAGGCATACACACATTTGCATGAAAACCTTTAACTTTTAGAGATTTTAGAGTCACTGGGCATACGGCTAGCTACGTTTACATACGGATTTCGACTCGAAACAACTGAACTTAGAAATATTAGAGAACTATATTCGGAGTGCTTAGTTTTTGAGAGGCTAGAGCCGATCAAAATGGACCTAAATTGCCGTTAGGAGAGTACAGGTCAGACATGTAATTATTCAATACCCATGAGTGAGGCACCAATTATACGTTTAGAGTGTTTCATCTGCGCTAATTCCGGGTAGAATGATGATCTACCTAACCTCGCACCAATTTTCAGCACTATTTTTGATCTCTTGAGTGCTATTTTTTATCAACCATGAGGGTGTCATCAGAATTGCTAACTTATTCTTGTAGTTTGGTTTGCAGTTGGCATCGTTCTCTCGACAACGTCCATATAAACATAGCATCATCAACAAGCGGAACATCAAAAATTTGAAGGAAAGTTGAAGACAGTCAAGGTACAAGTAACAATTTAAAGAGGAAATTCATATTTGAGTAAGCAACAATACAATTAAACATGTTGAAGACTTACAAGAGCGAAAGAAATCGAAAGGTGTGGATTCTATACAGATTTAAAGACGAAACAGAACTCACGGGAAGAGAAAATACTCACGTAACAAGAAATTGAGAAAAATAGCAAAAGTGTCCAGGAGAAAGTGTATGAGGCAAGCAACTCACGTCAAAAAATAAAAATAAAATATATATATATATATTTATATATATATGTATATATATATATATATATTGCTGACCTAGAGCTATTCATTCTGAGTTACAGTACCCAGAGCTATTCATTCTGAGTTATATTGCTTGAAGTGTTATACAGGCCTTGAAGAGAAAAAGAGCTAAAAATCGTCAAGTTCTACGAAGTTCAAGAGTTCATTATCTACAGTTGATACCGAAGACATTTCTATGGGATGTTGGGAGAGTGGTGTTGATTGTCGACCGGGTGAGAAGGTAAGTAACAATTCCCATCTTCGCATAATGGTTGATTTCCTTTCGTAGAGGTCACTAGAAAAATAAAAGGGTTTCTTTCTTGTCCCATTTTCTATGGGATCACATCTTAATATGACTCGGAAGGTTACTTTTCCTTCCTACCCGTCAACATGTGCAGGCCTTCTATCTTTATTCTTGCCTGCACATATGTGAGAACCATAGAGTGCGTCTTTTGAGTGTCAAATTCATAAAACCCTATTGGTGAGGCAGAATTATTCGGTCACTCTCCAACCGGGACTCTTTTATTTGGTGGTTTTCTCCAAACTCAAGGATTAAGCATGAGAATAATGTTCTTTATATTTCTGACTTCTTATTGTCGGTATGTGGAAACTTTATGTCTTCGTAGCTATTTGGATGCAGGTGCTTTGGAAAATTTGGAAGTTGAAGTAGGTTTTGTGGGTACATCTCTGGTAAACCCTCACGAGACTATAACTCGTCCACTAGGGACACCTAGGGGTTTAAAGGCTTGTTGCACATGCTAAGTGTAACCGTTTACTCGACGAAACGGAGTTGTATTTTAGATTAGTTTAGATTTGTAGTTTGCTCGAGGACTAGCAAAAGGCAAGTTTGGGGGAATTTGATAGGTGCATAAATCATACATTTTAAGTAGTTTTTCCTGACCTTTATTTGCTATATTTGAGTGAATTACTATGTTTTATCATTACTTTCGAAGTTTAGTTGTCTTTTCAGGTTACAGTTTAGTTGTATGAGAAGAATTACCGAGGAGCCAGTAAAACTCTGCTTAATTCAGGCCTTTCACCCTCCACAGTGTAGGAAATTGAATTACGAAGCCAACGGCGAAAGAACGAGGTCATTCTGATCTCGTATGAGGAAGTTATGGGCAAAGCCACATGGTGGCAAACTAGCTTGTGCTGCTAGCGCCCAGGCGCTAAGTTGGCTGAACCGTAGGTGCTAAGGTGCTAAGTGGTTAGTTGGAGGTGCTAGAGTGGCTTGGTGGAGTATTAGCTAGCTTGGGGAAGTCATATGGGATTAGGAAAGAAGTTGGAGTTGCTATATCTTGTTGGGATGGAATAAGGAAACTTAGCACATTTCCTAATTCCACTAGGATTGTGAAAGTGGCTAACTCAAGTTCTATAAAAGGAACTCAGGCCTTTCTCGTGGCAAGCCTTTTCGAGAGGTAGCTATAGCACATATTGGAGGTCCAAGGGATATTTGGGGATCTAATTCACGTTATCATACATGAGATTAGGTTGGAGGAGAAGAAAGGAGGCGCAAGAACACAACAAAGGAAAAGGGGACAACACAACTTGAAGGCTGGCCACATTTTCATACAGGCGATTCTGCAGAAACAATTCTTTGCTATCTTTCCGGGTTGGATTGTATTTTCTTTATTGATTTCCATGGGTTTTGAGAAACCCATGATGAGCTAAACCCTCTATATTGGTTAGGGATGTAATCTGAAGCTGGAAAACATGTTTATCAATTGAATGGCGCATGCTCACATGTTCATGTTGTTTTTAATATCGTTCATGTTCTACTGATTATAATGCCATGTATGATTGATTGTTTGTTTGTTTGAGTCGCGAATTGAATAAGCATGCATTGATATCTACAACTAAATTAGAGTTTTCGATCCGGAATTGTCGAAGGACTCTGGTTACAAGTAGTATAGCATATTTGTTAACGATACTTAAAATTGCCATGAAAGTATGTGTAGAAGCTTGACCTAGGTTGAGTCCGAGTCGCACTTTGCACCGGGTTACTTAGAATAACCTCAACTCACAAAGACCATTGCTTTCATTGGGTTGAACTTGTGTGGTGCATTACACCAAGTTATCCGGTGTTAAGGATTCAGAGAGTGGCGCGATACCCTCTCTGATGATATTAGGAGTTTTGCCGGAGTAGACCTATGATAGGATGCTTTAGGGTTATTGGTGTTACTAATGCATGAATGTTGAGTATGCTTTGATTGATAACATGTTGGAAAACTGACGATGAATTCTCTAACCAATACTTCTCTCTCTGATATTCATTTTTATTAATTTGTTTTAGCTTGTTTTAGTATAATTTAGTTAAAATCACAACAAAAACCCCCCCTGTTTACTTGCGTAATTGAAAGTAATTAACAACCACTAGCCTTTCTGTGGGAACGAACTTGTTCTTATTTGCTATACTTTAATCTATTTTGGAAGAGTAAGAACTCGATTATTTTGGTTGATTACGACACGACCAGTCCTCCATGTAGTATTTTATACAGTTGAATTTGATTAATAAGAATTATTTTCTTAAACTTGTTCAAGTTTAATCGATTATTTTTTATAGTCGGGAAACCGAAGTCTAAATAATTATCATTGTTCATAGTCGATATTCCTAGGAATATTTGAAGTTTGAACAAAACCCCTATTTTCTTTCTTTTCTTTATTATCCGCTACATCAGTTGGTATCAGAGCGAAGTCGATTCTAGGGTTGATAAGATGCCACCAAGAGTAGCAATCGGTCAGGGTCGAGGTCGAGGTCGATGAGGAGGTCTAGAAGGTTTAATTCCATGGAGATCTAGAGAAGAATTCATTGAAGATGTCCAAGGTTTGCTGGGACCTTCATAAGGAAGAAGAAGATGATAACGCTAACCCTTTTGCTAGAGGGCATCGCGAAGGTAGAATAAATCAACGAGAAGATTTTGATCGCTGGAAGGCAGGAATAAAAGTGGAGATCCCAGAATTTTATGGTGGTTTGGAACCGGAAGAGTTTCTCTCCTGGTTGAATACGGTTGAGGAAGTATTGGAATTCAAAGAAGTACCAGATAACAAACGAGTTTCGGTTGTGGCGACTATGTTTCATGGGATGGCTAATTCGTGGTGGAAACAACATAAGCTACTATGCAGTCGCAAAGGAAAACAGAAGTTAGTATCAAGGGAGAAGTTGAAGAAACACATGTGAACAGAGTTTTTACCACATAACTACATTGGATTGATGTACCAGCAGCTGCAAAACCTACGCAAGGGAGTACGTTCTATAGACGACTACACCAAGGAGTTTTACCGACTCCTTTCTCTTAACGACTTGTCAGAGTCAGATGAGCAAAAATTCGTTCGCTATATAGGTAGTCTCCTCAACAATATCAGGATACACTCAATATGTTTGATTGCTGCTCTATTTCAGATGCACATCATAGAGCAAGGCATATAGAGAAACAAGTAGGGCGTAGAAGCCTAAATTGGGGTATTTATGTGGCAGCATCTCAAGCAAGTAACCGTAGTGCTTCAACACCTAGTGCTGCTAGTAAACTTAATTCTTCGTCAACACCAAATAAAACCCCAGTTACCACTTTTGGAGGTAGGTGTAATAAGTGCGGAGAATATGGGCACAAAGCCAGTGACTGTCAAAAAACAGAACGAGCGAACAAGGTATTTTCCACTGAAAACGACCGTGAAGAAGATGGTTGGGTAACTGATTACGAAGAGGATCAGGAGGATGATTCTGACCGTGTCGATGAAGTAGTTGCTGGAGATAAATGAGTGAACTTTGTAGTCCGAAGAAGTTGTCTCATTCCACGAAAAGATGAGGGCGACAACTGGTTGCTTAACAATATATTCCAGTCGACGTGTACGATCGAAGGAAAAGTTTTTCGTCTAGTTATTGATCCTGGAAGTTGCGAGAATATTGTTGATGAAGAGGTCGTGAAACGATTCAAGCTGGAAACCAAGGAACATCCACATCCATACAAGCTTTCTTGGCTTAAGAAAGGGAATGAGGTAAAAGTAAACAAACGTTGCTTGATTTCTTTTTCAATTGGTAACAAATATAAAGATAAAATATGGTGTGACGTTACTAGTAAGGATGCTTGTCACTTGTTGTTGGGTCTTCCATGGGAGTTTGACGGGAAAAATAGTCATGACGGGTATAAGAATACCTACAGTTTTTTATGGAACGACGAACGTATAGTATATATACCCAGTAAAGAGAGTGCACCTACACCAACTACTGGAGAAGCTACCAATCTCTTGTCGTTTAAGTAGTTTGAAGATGAGGTAGGAGACGCAGGTGAATTGATTGGCAAAGAAGAACAACATGATGAAAGTATTATTCCCATTGCAGCTCAACCTTTAATTAAGGAATTTATGGATGTTTTTCCTAACGAGTTTCCGGACGAGCTACCACCTCTCCAGGATATACAACATCGTATTGATCTCGTTCCTGGATCAAGCTTGCCAAATAAAGCGCATTACAGAATGAGTCCTAAGGAGCATGAAGAAATTCGTCGTCAGGTGGAAGATTTGCTACATAAAGGATTGATCCGACAGAGTCTAAGTCCTTGTGCACTACTAGCCTTGCTGATTCCAAAGAAAGATGGAACGTGGAGAATGTGTGTTGACAGTCGAGCCATCAATAAAATCACAGTCAAATACCGTTTTCCAATTCCCAGGTTGGATGACTTGTTATATCAGTTATGTGGAGCAAAGGTGTTTAGCAAACTCGACTTGAAGAGTGGGTACCATCAGATCAGAATTCGTGAAGGTGATGAGTGGAAAACTACTTTTAAAACTCGAGAAGGATTATATGAGTGGATGGTTATGCCATTCGGGTTGATTAATGCGCCAAGTACATTGATGCGTATCATGAATCAAGTACTCAGACCCTTTATCGGTACTTTTGTGGTTGTTTATTTCGATGATATTCTTCTTTATAGTGCTAACATGGACTTGCATGTTCAACATCTTCGAGAAGTTCTCTCAGTTCTACGCAGGGAGAAGTTATTTGCGGCCATCAAAAAGTGTTCATTCATGACAGATCGAGTTTTATTTCTCGGTTACGTCGTCACCAAGGATGGAATCAAGGTAGATGAGTCCAAGTTTGAAGCTGTGAGAAACTGGACTACACCTACTACATTACACGAGGTAAGGAGTTTTGATGGTTTCGCTTCTTTTTACCGGAGTTTTATTCCCCACTTCAGTACCATCATGGCACCCATTACTGAATGCATGAAAGGAGGAAAGTTTTCATGGTCTGAGGAAGCTGACGAATCCTTTGAAGCTGTCAAGACAAAGCTGATAACTGCACCACTATTGGTGTTACCTGATTTCAGTAAGCCGTTTGAACTACACTGTGATGTATCGAAGGTGGGAACTGGAGCTGTTTTAAGTCAGGAAGGACGACCTGTAGCGTATTTCAGTGAGAAGTTGAATGGTGCTAAGCTCAACTATAGTACTTATGACGTGGAATTTAATGCTATAGTTCAAGCCTTGAAGCTTTTGCGTCACTATCTAATTCATAACGAGTTCATTATGTTTTCTGATCATGATTCTTTGAAGCACATCAACAGTCAAGAGGAGCTTTCTTCCAGACATGGTAAGTGGGCTGGTTATTTGCAAGAGTTCACTTTTATACTGAAGCACAAAGCTGGGTCGCAGAATCAAGTTGCTGATGCCTTAAGACGAAGGAGTATGATACTCAACACCATGCAAACTGAGGTAATAGATTTTGATTCATATTTTGACCATATTCTAACCGATCCAAACTTTGCGGAGATTGTGGATGATATCAGTTCAGGCAAGCAAAGTGATTACCTTATGCATGAAGGATTTCTCTTCAAAGGTAACCAATTGTGTATTCCTGATTCTAGTCTCCGTTTGAAGATTATTAAGGGGTTACATGACGAGGGGCACATGAGAAGGGATAAGACTTTCCAACTTGTTTCGATTACTGGCCAACAATGAGACGTGAAGTTGCTAAATTCGTGGATAGATGTCGAATCTGTCAAGTTTCAAAAGGAAAAGCAACTAATGCAGGATTGTACATACCATTGAAAGTTCCAAGTCAACCCTGGGAAGATTTGAGCATGGATTTTGTATTGGGTTTACCTTGAACTCATAGGGGACATGATTCAATATTTGTAGTTGTTGACCGTTTTTAAAAATGTCCCATTTTATTGCTTGCAAGAAGACTACTAATGCACTGAAGGTAGATGAATTGTTCTTCAGGTAAGTGTATCGTCTACATGGATTGCCATGTTCAATTGTTAGTGATCGAGACACAAGATTCCTTAGTTATTTCTGGAAGACCTTGTGGAAATTAGTTAATACAAGGCTTAACTTCAGTAGTGCGTATCATCTTCAAAGTGATGGACAAACAGAAGTTGTGAATCGTTCGTTGGGTGATATACTACGGTGTATGGTTGGAGACAATCCGAAAAGTTGGGATCAGAAACTTTGCCAAGCTGAATTTGCATCTAATCGCTCAGTAAACAGTAGTCTGGGCATGAGTCCGTTCGAGGTTGTTTATGGCTACAATCCACGAGCACCAGTAGATTTAGCACCTATTCCTGATCTGAAGAGAATTGAAGTTCGTGCTGAAGAACGTAACCAACAGTTGCAACAGGTTCACAAGTTGGCTGAAGAACAGTTGTTTCGAGCTAATGAGAGGTATAAGGAGGCGGCAGATAAGAAACGCAGAGTTCTGAATTTTGCAGTAGGAGATTTTGTGTGGGCAATATTGACAAAGGATCGTTTTCCAGTTGGCAAGTATAACAAACTGAAGGCGCGCAAGATTGGTCCCTTGGAAATTGTCGCCAAGATTAATCCTAATGCCTACAAGTTAAAGCTTTCAAGTCACATCCGGGCTTTTGATGTTTTTAATGTCAAACACTTGGTGCCGTATAATGGTGATAATTCTGATGATTACCAAGAAAATTTGAGGGCGAATTTCTCTCAACCCCGGGAGAATGATGCAGATGAGCAGGCTATAGCTTATATGGAGGCTAAAGACCCGAGTGTCGTAATTTAGCTCAAGATAGGTCCAATTTGATTGGAAACGGGCCAACGATCGTGACATGAGAGGACTCCGTTGTCTCATGGTCTTCAAATTTTAGCCAAATTCCATCGTTTAGGGCTTCAACATGCGTTTTTGCTATTTTAGGAAATTTTTTGTTTTCTTAATAACTACTTCGTTAGGAATCCGTTTGGGTCGCCGTTTGCGAAAAATAGTTTAATTTTATGAGTACTTTCATTATTTTAGGTCGACCAAAATTTGCCAAAAATAACAAATTAGGGTTTGAGTCGGTTTAGGGGTTTTTTCATCATTTCTTGACTAGCAAGTTAGGGTTTTTCCCCAAGTCTATAAAAGAGTCCTCCATGTATTTTTTTATACAGTTGAATTTGATTAATAAGAATTATTTTCTTAAACTTGTTCAAGCTTAATCGATTATTGTTTATAGTCGGGAAACAGAAGTCTAAATAATTATCGTTGTTCATGGCTGATATTCCTAGGAATATTTGAAGTCTGAACAAAACCCCTCTTTTCTTTCTTTTCTTTATTATCCGTTGCATCAGTTGGTATCAGATGGAAGTCGATTCTAGGGTTGATAAGATGCCACCAAGAGTAGCAATCGGTCAGGGTCGAGGTCGAGGTAGAGTAGCAATCTACAAGATTTGGTCTGATTTTCTTAGATCCTCTGGTTAAATTTGAATACAATTAATTGTAATTATATGTATATCTACTTTTAAATAAAACAATCGTTTTTATAAAACGATTTTAGGTTTTCTAGTATGTATTTCCTTTATCACGTAATGATTTTTATATGTCATTTAGATTATTTCTTTAATACTTTGAAAGAAGAATTTCATAGCCTTCATGGCGATTCAATTGATTATATCAATCATCTCAGATATTTTATCTAGGGAAATCTACTTCGGCATGATATGATTTTACATCTATGTGAAGAACAATGGATACCGAAATTAATTGTGGTAACAGTGTTTTGCGCAATTACTTTCGACTGGGACATTCAAATCTTATTAAAGAAGAAGACAATTCAAAATGACATATTACTAAATTATAAGTCATCCCTCTAATAACATTAGATTTATTATTGAAATCAATGTATTTGATACTTAATCTTTTTAGTTTTTAATGATTGATATATTTGAAGATGATGTATAATTTTTTATTATTTTAGTGAAATATTTTTTTTTATTGAATATAAAAGAATCTCGAAAGTATCCAAAATTTGTTGACCGAAAGTGAAATTTGTTATTTACGTGCGTGAGCAATGACGAGGCATAATCAGCATGTCAGAAAATATCAAGAATCATGCTCCTTTTTCCAGACCAGACATAATCTAATTAAAAATGAAAAAACACCACATTTATTATGGTTGAGAATTGTGTAGATTGTTTTTGGTATTTTGCTCTGAAAATGAGAATCTAGTGTGTGGGGTTTTACTTCTAAGTCAACCTTTTTGTCTCCCAAGCCACACAGAGGAGAAGATTGAGATTCAGACTCCCATTTCTGCAAAAGAAACTTTCTGGATTTTATGGTGAGTTTTTATTTTTGCATCTCAATATGTTAAAATTATTGTAAAAATTGAAACTTTTTAGTTAAATTATTAATGGGTTTTTACTTTTTAGTTTAAAATCATGTTGAAGAATCATTGATTGGTCTAGGATTGATTATATATGGTTGTGGGCAGGCTTTCATGTGGTATAAGATTCTGATATGACATTTTTATTTTTGGGGTTGTAAACAGAAGAAGAATTTTGTAAACATAATCATGGAGAATCTCTGGGATACATTTTGTGGAGATTCTGATTGTAATGGTGCAAAATGTGATTTTTTTGAATTGCTGTTGCCTTCTTCTTGTGTACATAATGGCATTGTCATTTGCTTAGATGTCCTTCTATTATTTGTGTTATTGCTAACTGTTATTTCGAAGCCTTCGTCTGCTACGGGGACAGTTCATAATGCTTTGCGTCGGTCTACTTCATTGGAGATTGTTTCTGCTGTTTATAATGGTTGTATGGGATTGGTATACTTAGGTTTGGGGATTTGGATTCTTCAAGTTAGTAAACAGACGGGTGTTTTTCCTTTGCGTCGATGGGTTGTAGTATTGTTTCAGGGATTCACATGGTTGATTCTAAGTTTAAATGTTAGCCTTAGGGAAAAGAAATTTGGGAAAGGAATGCTGAGGCTTTGTTCTGTAGTTACATGCTTGATTGCGGGGCTTCTTTGTTTTTCGGCATTGCTGGTCCTTATTGTTGATAAAAAAGTTTCAGTTAACATTGTGCTAGACATACTTTTACTGCCTGGAGCAGTCCTTGTGTTATTAAGCACATCTAGGGCAAATCAATCTGAAAATAAAAGTGAAACTGAGGACAGCAATTCTCTTTACGCACCTTTAAATGGTGGATCTAATGGACATATTGAAGCAGATAAGGGAAGTGAAACACCATTTGCAAAGGCAGGATTTCTTAGTAAAATGACATTTTGGTGGTTGAATTCGTTGATGAAGAGTGGTAAGGAGAAAACCCTTAACGATGCAGATATTCCACAGTTGCGGAAGGTAGATCGAGCAGAGAGTTGTTATATGTTGTTTATGGACCATCTAAATTCACAGAAGCAAACTAATGCATCTGAACAACCGTCAATTTTATGGACGATGGTTTGGTGTTATTGGAAGGAGATTTTAATATCTGGTTTTTTCGCATTCCTCAAGATAGTCACTCTCTCTGCTGGTCCTCTGCTTCTTAACGCCTTCATTAAGGTTGCAGAAGGGAAACAAGCTTTTAAATATGAGGGTTATGTATTGGTTGTGGCATTATTCTTCACAAAATGCTTAGAGTCATTGGCGCAAAGGCAATGGTACTTCCGTAGTAGATTAATAGGCGTACAGATCAGATCAATTCTCTCAGCGGCTGTTTATAAAAAGCAATTGAGGCTTTCAAATTCTGCTAAGATGATGCATTCGGCTGGCGAGATAACAAACTATGTCACTGTAGACGCTTATAGAATTGGTGAATTCCCTTATTGGTTTCATCAGACCTGGACAACAAGTCTCCAACTTTGCATTGCTCTAGTCATTCTTTTCCATGCTGTGGGGCTTGCTACAATTGCGGCATTGGTTGTAATAGTATTAACTGTGCTATGCAATACTCCCGTGGCTAAATTACAACATAAATTCCAGGCTAACCTCATGGTTGCACAGGCTGGGAGACTAAAGGCTATATCGGAGGCCCTTGTGAACATGAAGATTTTGAAGTTGTATGCTTGGGAGACACATTTCAAGAGTGTTATTGAAAGATTGAGGGAAGAGGAACTTAAGTGGTTGTCGGCAGTGCAGCTGCGAAGGGCTTACAATGGAATTCTCTTTTGGTCATCCCCTGTATTGGTTTCGGCAGCTACTTTTGGGGCATGTTACTTTCTTGGTGTTCCGCTTTATGCTAGTAATGCTTTCACTTTTCTAGCAACTTTACGTCTTGTTCAGGAACCTGTTCGAGCAATTCCTGAGGTTATTGGTGTGGTTATTCAAGCAAAAGTTGCGTTAGCACGGATCATTAAGTTTCTTGCGGCACCGGAGCTACAGGCTGGAATTGCTAAGCAAAAGAGAATCACAGACCAACTTAGGCCAGCCATTTCTATCAAATGCGGCAACTTTTCATGGGAAGAGAATCCGTTAAAGCCTACTCTAAGCAGTATAAACTTAGAGGTTAAACCTGGTGAGAAGGTTGCTATCTGTGGTGAGGTCGGTGCAGGAAAATCAACCATGTTAGCAGCACTTCTTGGAGAAGTTTTGAACACAGAGGGAACGGTTAGTTCTTAGATTGCCTTGTTTATCTACGGAATAACTTTAGTTATGAATACTCATAAAACACTAATGTTGTTTATTTTCTCCCCTTCACAGGTTCAAACTTATGGTAAGATTTCATATGTTTCTCAAACGGCATGGATTCAATCCGGAAGTATACAAGATAATATTCTTTTTGGATGCAACATGGACAGAATAAGATATCAAGAAGCATTAGAGAAGTGTTCACTTTTAAAGGACCTGGAAATGCTTCCTTTTGGTGATCTGACTGAAATTGGAGAAAGAGGAGTTAATCTGAGTGGTGGTCAGAAACAGCGCATTCAACTTGCCCGTGCTCTCTATCAGGATGCTGATATATATTTGATGGATGATCCATTTAGTGCAGTTGATGCTCACACTGCTACGAACCTATTTAATGTCAGTTTGTGATTCCTCCTCAAAACAGTTCTCTTCTTTTTCTAATTAAAATTTCTCTTTTCCTACAATTTATTCAATTAGTTTGGTTGTGCAGGAGTTTGTAATGGGGGCTCTATCAGCAAAAACAGTCTTACTTGTGACACATCAAGTCGACTTTCTTCCTAAATTTGATTCTATTTTGGTTAGATTGCATTTCTGATCCCTATGACTACTTTATTCGTTATAATCAATTCTGATAACATAATAAATGATGCAAGACCTCTTTGATAACCCATTACTGAAATACTGAATGTGGTTGGAACGTGCTGATCTATGAACAACTTCTAGGAGCATTTTCATATCAGAATTTAACCTTGAACTAATTTTGTTTCCATTGCAGCTAATGTTAGATGGGCAAATCTTGCGTGCCGCTCCTTATAATGTGTTGCTGGCTTCTTGTCAAGAATTCTCTGAACTTGTAAATGCACACAAAGATACAGCTGGTTCTGAAAGTTCTTCAGAAGTATCCTCATCTCAGAGTTATGGAACCTCTTCAAAAGAAATTTTGAGAACTAATAGTGAGAAACAGTTGAAATCAGTTGGTCATCAGTTGATTAAGCCTGAAGAGAGGGAATCTGGAGACACCGGTCTAAAACCATACCTGCAGTATCTGAATCAAAGCAGAGGCTTCATCTACTTCTCAATAGCAGTGCTGGCTCACCTCATGTTTGTGGGTGCACAAATACTTCAGAACTCTTGGATGGCTGCCAATGTTGAGAATCCTCAAGTCACTAAGTTACAACTGATTGTAGTTTACTTAATTATTGGATGTAGCACAATATTCCTTTTACTTGTTAGATTGCTTTCTACAGTTGCCATGGGTCTTCAATCATCAAAGTCTCTGTTTTACCAGCTATTGAACTCTCTTTTTTATGCGCCGATGTCTTTCTATGACTCGACACCTTTGGGAAGGATACTGAGTCGGGTAAGAGCATTAAAACAAGAATTAACTAGAATTTATTAATTGATTGATATTCTGTATTAAGCCTTATGTCCATGTTTTTTATGTAGGTCTCTTCTGATTTGAGTATTTTAGACCTTGATATCCCATTCAGCCTAACACTTTCTGTCGTGGCAACCATGGGTACATATGCTAATCTTGGGGTATTAGCCGTTATTACTTGGCCAGTGTTATTTGTCTCCATACCGATGATATTAGTGGCAATCTGCTTACAGGTATTGTACCAGGCTTGCTTGTTATTTTTCAATTGCCTCTTTTAATAAACTTTAACTTTGTGGAATGTGCTTTGTCCCACAGAAATACTACTTCGCTTCTGCAAAAGAGTTCATGCGAATCAATGGAACAACTAAATCTATGATGGCAAACCATCTGGCTGAATCCATTGCTGGGGCAATGACGATCAGAGCCTTTCAGGAGGAAGATAGATTCTTTGCTGAGAATTTGGACCTCATTGACAAAAATTCAAGTCCATTTTTTCACATTTTCTCGGCAAACGAGTGGTTGATCCAACGTTTGGAAACACTAAGTGCTGTTGTCCTTTCCACTTCAGCACTTGTGATGGTTTCGCTTCCTCCCGGAACATTTAGTTCTGGTAGGTGTCATCTTTTCTATTCTTACAAATTACATCTATATTGATTATGTTTTGTATGTTCCACCATATGCTTGGTCACTAAATCATGACATGATACTGATCTCTACTGCAGGATTTGTTGGAATGGCATTGTCATATGGTCTCTCTTTGAACATGTCCCTCGTATTTTCTATCCAGAACCAGTGCACATTAGCAAATCATATCATTTCTGTTGAAAGACTAAATCAATACTTAGACATTCCCAGTGAAGCCCCAAAAGTCATTGAAGCGAACCGACCCTTACCTAGTTGGCCCTCTATGGGCAGAGTGGAGATTCACGATTTAAAGGTAATTTTTGTTAATTTCTTGCATTTTTGCATTGTCATGTTCAATTCAAAGAATAATGCATATAATGGATCGGTCCCAAGCAGATCAGATATAGGCCCAATACTCCACTTGTTCTTCAAGGAATCAGTTGCACATTTGAAGGAGGACACAAGATTGGGATCGTTGGCAGGACCGGCAGTGGGAAGACAACTATGATAGGTGCTCTTTTCCGTTTGGTAGAGCCAGAAGGGGGGAAAGTCGTCATAGATAGCATTGATATCTCTACCATCGGACTTCATGATCTGAGATCACGGTTAGGAATTATACCTCAAGATCCTATTCTCTTTAATGGTACTGTGAGATACAATTTGGATCCTCTGTCTCAACACTCTGACCAGGAAATTTGGGAGGTAAAACTTTTGCTGACATGATACAATTGAACAAAAGCAAATAATCCTTCACAATAAAACTAATTTTTCATGTATGCTCTTAAGGTTCTTGGGAAGTGTCAGCTTGAAGAAGCAGTACGAGAGAAAGGAGATGGACTGGATTCATTAGGTACTCTTGCAAGTTATTGAATGTCGTTCCATTGTCCTAGTAATCCTAGTCATTAGTGTATTAATTTCGATGTTATTACAGTTGCAGATGATGGGTCGAATTGGAGCATGGGCCAACGCCAACTGTTCTGTTTAGGTCGTGCACTGTTGCGGAGATGCCGAATTTTAGTGCTGGATGAAGCCACTGCGTCAATTGACAATGCAACAGACTCTATTCTACAGAAAACCATAAGGGTTGAGTTCGCAGACTGCACTGTGATCACAGTGGCTCACAGAATTCCAACCGTGATGGACAGCACAATGGTGCTTGCCCTCAGTGATGGTAATCTTTATAATGCCTTTTTAACCTTAACATTCTTATACAAAAACTTTGCCGAGTGTTGTTTTAAACGAGTCTGCATTTTCATTAAACTGAAGCCAATGAGTTTTTCTTGTTTGTCAGGAAAAATAATGGAATATGATGAGCCTATGAAATTGATGAACAAGGAAGGCTCGCTGTTTGCGAAGCTCGTTAAGGAATATTGGTCTCATAGTCACTCTGCAGATTCTTCATGAAGTACCATATGTCCAGGTGAGACAACGGTTAAATAAACTTTCAACTAATACTTTTGTAATATTTTAGGAGAAAACTAAGAGTATTAGAGCTTACCCGAGGATGAAATCTATAATAGGACGTACGGACACAAAGGATTGGCGTCGTATCACCATTAGCGATACGTTCTGTATATGGTTTAACATCTTCGTAGGTGGCAATAGGAATGACATTCTTGTAGGTTTCACGGTATGTACGACCATTTAAACCAGAAAACTGTAAGTACCCTGACATGTTAACTAATAGACAGAATTTTAAGACTGGACTAGATATTACTTGTTTGTGTTTTTTGTAACCTCTTCAATGAGTTCAAGTTATATCATCTTTCTGCACCTTTATATCCTCCATTAAACTTCCTCCAAACTGAGTACTCTTTGTTTTCCTTTTGGTCCAATACATAATCACTACCCCCCTTCTTTTTCGAAAACTGAGATTTTATCATCCTCTTCATTTCATAATAAACCATAATAATTTCTGAGTCTAGATTTTCTCTCATTTAAGAGTCGTTCTCTTTTTGTTTTTCACTTGTGAAGGAGCCCAAGAGAGAGTTCAAGAAAAAAAATAAAAAATGGTGTCAACGATTTCTTCACCAGAACCGGTTCTAACTCAGACGAGTTAAAGAAAATAGCAGCATAAAAAGCGGTTGAATACGTTGAATTGGTAATGGTACTACCGTACCAGGATTAGGAACCGGTTCGACAGCTTATCACGTCGTGAATCGATACTTGCCATAATAAACCTTGTTTGCTGGATTTTTAAAATCGAAATTTATTCCGACGAATCAAGCTATGTCTCTTAAAGGAAGGGTTGTGCGGGATAGGAGGCACTCGAGGAATAAGACTACTCTACATTTGGTACAAATTGCTTGTATATTCTCATAAAACGTGATACTTTCTCTGTAGTATTTTAGATGAAAGAGAAGGTTGTTCTTTTTTTTAAAATCTTCTTTTAAAAATCTGACAATAGACGAAGGTTTTTATATTTTTTTATTTATTTTTCTGATTTACCTCTGCATTACAATCAAACAACTAGAAATAAGAACAAAAAAACTATGAGATTTAAATATTTTAAGAATTATTATGAAGGGATGTATTTAAAAAAAACTAGTCTCACTCATTTCCTTTAATCTGCATGAAAACAATTAGACTTTCAATTAAACTGGACGGAGGAAGTATTTTTTTTATTTACGTATTAAACTAGGCAAATCGAAAAAAATAAAAGTATTATTTTTCCTAGGACAAAGAGAGTATTTTTTTAGTGTTTGCAGTTGGGAATGTGAGAGTTGTATATGTTTATTTTTTAAAGTTTTAATTTTCTCTTCATGGTTATCTCATGTGTACAAAAAGGTACACAAGCACAAAATTTTCATAACATTATGCATTCATTTTTTCACATGTGCACCACTTTGTACACCTTTGAAAACATACATAAAACCAATTATTCATAACCACACAGTCAGACATACTTTTTAATGGGAATAACACTGGTGCACCAATATGTACACCTCTGCAAAACATGCAGAAAGTCGATCATTCATAACCATACACAAACCTATTTTTGGATGGAAATTACATTGGTGCATAAATATGTACACCTCTGCAAAACATGCATAAAACTGATCATTCATAGCCACATACAAACCTATTTTTTCATAGGAATTACACAGGTGCATCAATATGTACACACCTACAAACATGCATTAAATCGATTATTTATACCTACACGCGGATCTATTTCTTGGAAAATACAATGGTGCACCAATATGTACACCCCTACAAAACATTGAACAAATCAACCATATTCACCTACAAACAAATCTATTTCATGAGAATTACACTGGTGCACTAGTATGTACACACCTACCCATATCGTATAAACATAGCATGGAAAACCTATGCAAACCTTATGATGGGCTTGAGCGCTCTACCATTTTGAGCTTATGAGCCTCTAAAGATAAACAGTAAAAATAATTAACATGTGCAGAGTAACAATCAACATGTGTACAACTTTGTACACATGTGCACCTAAAACATGCATACTCATGTGTACAAGTTCATCTCCAAGAACATTAACAATTTGTGTACGACTATGTGCACATTAACAATCAACATGTGTATAAATATGTGCACAATAACAATCACCAAGAATGACAAAATCATGCTAAATATAGAACACCCGACGGAAAATTCAGTTCAAATAAAATATCAAATCCAAGAATCAACATGTGCACTCATTAACAATTAACAAGTGTACAACTATGTGCACATTAACGATCAACATGTGTACAACTATGTGCATATTAAAAATCAACAAGTGTACAATTATGTACACATTAAGAATTGTGTGTACAACTATGTGAACATTAATAATTAAATAATAAAATAATCTTACATCAAAATCAAGACAGCTGCAAAACGACGATATTCTACTCTTTCTTCGTGAAACCTAACCCATAAATTTATGTTCTTACTAACCCAAAATATCTAAATTGTCGAACCAAATGTAACTACACATGATTTTAAAAGTAATCGACTGTAGCTGATGAAAAGTAATCTTTAATCCCGACTAAACAAGTTATAGTCGAGCGGGATCGTAGTGTACCGCTTGATGCTAAGCGGTGTCGTAGGAATTAGCCCAGAGCCAAGCGTTATTCTGGGACAACGCTTAGAAATACGGGCGGTAAGCAAGTAGTTCGCCTGATCAAGAGTTATTCTGGGGGTTTGTCTGATGAAACGGGGTACTAGGATCACGCCCACCACCAGGAGGTGCGCTAGAGATACACCCCAGCGAAACGGTGCACTAGAAATACCCCCCACACCAGGCGAGGTCTAGTACCCCGCTTGTGATTTGGTATAACTGCTGTTGCGAGTGAAGAACAGATTCGAGAGCAAGAGAATGAACTGCTGAGTTTTATGGGTTTGAATTTGATGACAGTGAACCATGGATGAAGAAAACAAGAATGAGAGTTCGTTGTTGCTGTGAAGCCATGAAAACAATGAAGAAGAATTTGATGTTGTTGCGAATGGTGGTTGCAGTGAAATTATTGAATGGTTGAATGACTAAATGATATGGATTTGTTGTGTGTTGAATGTGAAACCTATTTGCAGGGAAGGAGATAGAGAATGTGATAGAAATCAGCAGCAGAGTTATCTCTCGACTAAATGCCACATGCACAACAAGTGTTTGTGAAAACGCTTGAACCATCCAAATTGGTTGCACCAGGTTTGCCTTGGACTTTTGTAGGATGTTTCTGAGGGATTATGACCTGATTAGAGTTTTTTTATGATTAAGAAGTTTGGATCTATCTTTGATTCAAGTTTTAAACGAGTTGTTAGGAGTTTTGGGTGCAATTTCTTGACCGGCAAAACAGGTAGGAAGAGATGTTGCTGCCGTTGATATAGTATGATGAGCGGACGAGAAATATAAGGTTTCGGCTGCTGATGAAAGAAGATAGAATGAGTCTGGCTCCTAGCAACTCGCCTAAAATCCCAGGCGATGCGCTAGGACACCGCCCGTCCCATTCTACTCCCACACACAGTTCGCACAAGTTCAATTCTTCTAAGCGCTATGCTAGCACTTCGCCCGACCATACGTGATTCTGGGATACCGCTCGTCTCTCTGACGTGATCCTATGATACCGTCCAACTACAGGCGTTACTCTAGGTTTCCGTCCCACTTCGAGCGAGACGCTACGAGACCGTTTAGCGCAAGCGTTAGCTAGAATTCCGCCCATCCCTGCATGCGCTACGCTGGAATACCATTCAACAACAGGCGAATCGCTAGGACACCGCGCGACTATACACGGCTATTTTTAAGCCGGACCAAAGACTAAAATTTTTATTCTATGTATTAAATATTAATTCCATGATTGGAGATGCCCTGAGGAGACTGGACTAAAACGTTCAAAAACCCAGTAAAAAATAGATTAAATGTTAATTCCTAGTAAAAATAAATGACAGCTGTGGGTTTTAAACCCACGCCCTTTCGGACCAGAGCCTAAATCTGGCGCCTTAGACCACTCGGCCAAATTGTCATGTGATGATTCAAAACCGAAGTATATAGATAAACTAAAACTTAATTTGCAGAACCTTGATTCGTAGATTTTAAAAACGAATACGCCAAAATCTCGCATAGGGATTCCTTCTGTACATGAGTTCCGAGAACTTGCAATGTAAACAGACCAATTTATTAGAATTTTGAACATCTCTGAGAAAGCAACAACTCCATATCAAAAGTAAATTGCCCTTAAAATAAAATCAAATTTAGTAATCAATCGATAGGTTACAAGAGCCACACAAACATCATAGCTATGAACTTGTGGAGCTCAATTCGGTGAAGCCGTTTGGTTCAAAGCCGGAGCACAATTTTTCAGCGAGGGTGGATCGGATTACCTAAGAAATCAAGTTTGGTACATGCTCAAAACATTTTAGCTATTTGGGCTACACAGGTTATCTTGATGGGAGCAGTTGAGGGTTACAGAGTTGCGGGTGGACCAGTTTGGGGGATTGTCGATCCACTCTATCCCGGTGGCAGTTTTCATCCTCTTGGACTTGCTGATGACCAGAGGCATTCGCTGGTTGAAGGTGAAAGATATAAAGAATGGAAGATTGGTGATGTTTTCCATGTTCGGATACTTCGTTCAAGCAATTGACTGGTAAAGGACCTTTAGAGAACTTGGCTGATCATCTTGCTGATCCTGTTTGCAACAATGCTTGGCCTTTCGCTACAAATTTTGCACCAGGAAAGTGAGTGTAGAGGCTAATATCTATTCATTCCAGACTTGGTAATTCTACCAGGTTGTTATTATGTTCTACGGATATAAATAAATCTACTTGTGAGTTGTGACACCTTGTGCTGCTATCCCATGGCTATGACCTTCTTGATCCTCTTGTTCTTGTTCTTTACATTTTAGTCTAGTCGATCTATGCTACTCTTGACAGGACTGACTTGAAGTCTTGGACGGGTTAAGACTCACTAGATTTTTTGATGGATATGCATTATGGAGTGTAATGATAGGCCCATTAGTGATACATGTGGCTAAGCCTGGAGGTATCACGCTAATAAATGTATAGTCCCATACTGCTCGTATAGAAAAAATGTAAAGCTTTAAGTATCTCTGGTAAAGAAGTTACTATCGAGCAATGATATTACAATCACAATGTGGATGGGGTTCCTACAAAATTCAGATCTTCTGAAGCTAATGTGCATGTATGAGCTCAGTTTTTGCAGTAAATTCAATTTTTTACCTGATGGAATCATAATGAAAAGTTAAAAAATCAAAAATCGTACGTATAAACCATAGCATTTCACGACTCATTGGTAAAGTAAATACATTTTAATTCTCTATCAACCAATAACATGAAACTATTAACATGATTAAAGTTCAATAGTTTGAAGTCTAGGCGTAACATGGCACTCTTTCTACCACTAGTATGGAAATGGTTTCAAAAAAAAAATTCAATACAGAACATTCATATCGATTAAAATAGATTTTTGTTTGGACGGAAGAATCCTCCATATGAATGGTCGTGGATTAATGAGGCGTTTTGATATTTTGGGAAACAAACAGACAAGAGAGGATAGGCTCATTAACTTAAAAGAGCCTCAGAAACATCAAATATATAAGTTTGTGGAAAGGGAAATTGTCAAGTAGTACCCCAAATATTTTAACAGAACCATAATTTTAGTACCCATGTGACCAAACACAAAACAGATGTTTCAGAGTTACTGGATTCCTATAACTTGAAGTTGAAGAAACAAACAGTGAGAACCAACTTTCCGTGTCTTATAGCATAGAATATCTTTGGGACTCTAGGCACTGACAAATTAAGATGGATGCTAACTTTGAATGGAGATTACATGGTCAAATCCCTACATGATAAGGTACAAAACATTTGAGGAAATAGATTTTGGAAATGTTTTATTTTGGAAAATTGGAGTTTCAAATTAAGATATTTCTATGGAGATATATTCATGATGCTTTATCTATCAAACAAAAATTAGGCCAATTATGAATAACATAGATGCATCTTGCATTTTATTTGTAATTATAAAGATAGAATTATCTAAGGCTTTTAAACTTCACAAATACTGAAGATCTAGGTGATACGGGACTATTTCTAATGATCAAAACCCCTTAAATAATTAGTCATGGGTGTTTGATGCCCCTTTGGGTTATTGCCCTAGCCTAGCCATTGCTAAGCTTTCTACAGGGCGGGCATATTGAAATTCGTTGGTGTTGTGTGTTGTCAGATAATACTAGTTAATTTATGTGAAAAATAATTATTTTTTTTTGTTTTTTATTTTTTATAAAAAGAATATACCCTTTAAATCCTAGGGTGGTGGAAGACTCTGCATCAGCACCTACGGATGGACTAATGTGATCCACCTCAAGTAGCTTACATCGACTGCTACTTCTGCAGTCCTGCTTCTATGATAATGTCTTAAGGAAACATCAATTGTTGTACCTGCGTGAGTCTTGAGAGTTGAGAAGAGTCAGAAAAATATATCTTTTTTGAAAATTAGGTATCATATATTCACTAGTGATGTTTGAATGTCACATATACCTAATCATAATGACAATGACATTTTCAATCAAAAGTTGGATTACAAATTGGATATAATAGTTCTATGATAACCTAACTACGTACAATTTATTCTACCAAACATCTCCATTGGTCGTTCACTTCGTTTCATTCTTGCATTATCAAATTCCTAATATGCTCTAAACTATGAATTTATTAATTGTTTTTCTGCTTTGTATATTTGGTGTCTTATATGTCAACATATATAGTCGTTCCATAAGATATGAGGCCATATATAGCCATTCTAGTCTATGGAAATGGAACCAAATTACAACGAATGTGTCAGATATTTTTCTCATCCAGTAAGTGTGGTGCAAACTCCGATTAGGTAAAGCAAACCAAAGGAGCGTGTCTTGCTCATGCTCACAGAAATTATAATATACCGTGTGTTCATTGCAAATGCGGTCCATAAATAGCCACCACATTTGGATGTTTAACAACCAAACAATCACTAGACAAACTAAAATTACTATTCAGCACATTTATATATCTTTGTAGTATTCATACACAAACACATATAGTCCATGGGTTCATTGGGTTCATTGGTTTCTAATTGTGATCAAGAACAAGTGTTAGTTCAAAATGTATGTGAGATCTATGACAACCTATCAACCTTACAAAGCCTCAAACCTTCAAAAGATGTTGACACTCTTTTCACTCGACTAGTCCTAACCTGTATGCCACCATCTCCTATTGATGTAACCAAATTATCTGGAAAAGTCCAAGGAATCCGTTCCAAACTCATTCTTCTCTGTGGAGAAGCCGAAGGTCTCTTAGAATCTCACTTCTCTGCCCTACTAGGTTCTTACGATATCCCGCTTGATCATATTAACATCTTTCCGTACTACACAAATTACATCAAACTAGGCCGTCTTGAATATACTATACTTAGCAACTATATCACAAATCCGAACCCAAGTGACATCGCTTTCATCGGATCCGGACCCCTTCCTCTCACGTCCATAGTATTGGCTTCAAACCACCTGAAAACCACTATATTTCACAATTATGATATCGACCAATCAGCCAATGCTTTGGCTTCTAACTTAGTCGTTGCAGATCCCGACTTGTCAAAGCGAATGTTATTTCATGATACTGATATTATGGATGTTACTATTGGTTTAAGGGAGTACGAAGTTGTCTTCTTAGCTGCTTTAGTTGGTTTGAACAAAGAAGATAAACGCAAAGTTATTGATCATCTAGCTGAGTACATGGCTCCAGGGTCCTTATTAATGTTGAGGAGTGCTCATGGTGCTCGTGGTTTCCTATATCCAATTGTTGAACCTAGTGATTTACCAGGTTTCGAGGTTCTTGCTGTTTTTCATCCGATGGACGACGTCATAAACTCGGTCATTGTTGCACGTAAAAGTAAGAGTAAGTGCCAGTACTAGTTCATGGAGTTATTGATTTGTGAGAATTTCGTTTTGTTTTTCTTCAACAAGTGAAAGTGAGATATGCTCACTTCAATAAAAATTCCTATTGTGGATGTTGTGAGGGTGTGAGTGTGTAAGTTCCATTTTAGTTCTATAAATTACATTTGGTATGTCTTTGGATGGTTCCCGGTGACGCTTTCTTTGGTTAATAAACATATTGTTTATCTGCTTCTGGTCTAGTACAGTACTTCATCTTCTCCTCTTCCTATTTCAATTGTTACCCAATTTTCAAACCCTGTCAAAAGGGATATCGCACCTAGTGTTTTTACATATGTTGATACATACCAATTAACTTCTAAATTCTAATTAACTAGCTATCCAACGGAATGCTTAAAGCAGAAGTAAAAAATGAATTAGGAAACCATGGGATATGACCATCGATAAGAATATTCCACCGATCCATTAACCTTGTTCTTCTCTATCGGAAAAAATACGGTTTAGTCCAATTCTTTTTTTTTTTGAAGCATGAAGTCCAAAATGTCACTAAAATATACTAGTTAGTCCTGATCCATTTAACTACGTACAAATTAATCATTTAGAAAGTACGTTAATAACCTTCATGATTTATAATCTAGTCAAAATATTTACAGTTTAGTGTAAAATGACACGTGACGATGTCACCAATTTTAACTATAAAAATAATTTGAAAACAATTTATCTTTCGAACTATTTGTTTAAAATTCACAAACTTTATATATTCGGAAAGTTCTTTCCGAAATCTACAAAAAGAGTATCCATATGACTATAAAATTTTCATTTTTACAAAATTTTAATTTTCATTTCATCATATCTGATGTGTACAAAAAAATACACATGCACAAAATTTTCATAAGCTTATGCAGTCATTTTTTCACATATGAACTACTTTGTACATACCTACAGAACATGCATGAAATTGATCATAATTACTTTTTCATGGGAATTAAACTGGTGAGACCAATATGTACACCCCTGCAAAACATGCATAAAACCGATCATTTATAACCACACATAATTCTACTTTTTCATGGGAAATACACTGGTGCACCAATAGTGTTGAACCTTAAGAAACAAATTGAGTGTGAGAAAATAGCATAAAGATGACTCTGTAAACTAGATTTACATATCATCATTGCTCATTGATACCTATCTTAATGTTTTTTTTGTTTTTTCAATTGTAGATGATATTCAAATTTTATGGTTAAACTTTGATAAATCCAGGTACATCACAGTCTAAACTTTGGATGAAACCAATTTCATCGTGTGTAATCCAATAAAAATATATTTTTTCGTAAGGATATATCTGGTTTTATCCTACATATTTTAATAAAGAAATATGTTTTCGTCAGGATGTAACTGGTATCATCCTATAATGTTTTTATTTTTATTGATTTTTATGTTTAAGGCGATGGTGGTGTTTGTTGTATTCTGTTACTATTGAAGATGGTGGTGGTAGCAATGTGGTGTTTGTTACGGTTGAAAGTGTTGGTAGTGGTAGTGGTTGTGCTCTGTGTTTGTTTTGAAAGTTGTGGTGGTTGTGGTAGTGGTCCTTGTTTGTAAAAGTTGTGATGGTGATTTCAAATAATTTATTATATATATATCATAGTTTAAGCCTTGATGCATCCAGATTCATCCTACATGTTTTTCGAATAATTTTTTCTTTCTTAGTTTAAGCCAGGATGTAACCAATTTTACCCTGGCTATTTTTTGAATAATTTTTTTTTCTTAGTTCAAGTTAATATGCATCCAGTTTCATCCTAGCTATTTTTCGAATAATTTTTTGTATCTTAATTTAAGATAAGATGCAACCAGTTTCATCCTAGTTTTTTTTTTCGAAAAAAAGACTATCGAAATTAACTATCAACAATGAATCTTGTTTTGTAAATCGTCTAAAATACTTTCCAAAAATTTAAATTTTATTAAAAACGGATATACATATTTGGGGAGAGAAAATGATAAAAAAAAGAAAAAAATAAAGATGAAGATCTAATAGTCTAGGATTTTATATATCCATTTCACCCATCCCTAATATTTACTAGTTCAATGGAACCATATTTTAGGCATACTTGTACCATAGACCCATTTTCTTATAACACACAATGAAGCTTCTCTGGTCGTTGGTCGTCTGCTAGATTTACATATGAAACA
This sequence comes from Papaver californicum, assembly GCA_023531435.1. Classification (NCBI taxonomy): domain Eukaryota; kingdom Viridiplantae; phylum Streptophyta; class Magnoliopsida; order Ranunculales; family Papaveraceae; genus Papaver; species Papaver californicum. Next base: position 403,030 of record JAJJMC010014740.1, on the reverse strand, counting down.
GGAAGGGTATAACCAACGTAGTCGATTTCGGCCGATATGGCCGAAATATTGCCGGTTTTACCGGTATCGGGCCTCACCCGATACGAAACATCCTATACCGCTTGAACGGTATTTGCCCAAAAATATCGGCCGATATTGACCGATATGGTTTAACCGAAATGACCGAAATGGACCGGTACGGCCGAAATTAGGGTTTTCAATTAAAAAAAAATCCAAAAAAAATAATAATAATATTATCCTTGTTCTAGGGTTTTTAATTGTTACTCATGTTTTTAATGGTATTTTAAAAAATGAGTACTAGTTTTATATCTTAATAGGTCCAATATGAAAAAAAAACGTTCGATATAATAATTATAGGTATAAAATGTATGGACCGATATTAGCCGATATTTAAAACAGAAACCTCCCCGATATAAAGGTGCACCAATATATCGCTCTCGACCGGTATAAACTGAAATCCGATATCGACCACATTAGGTATAACTGAAAGGAGTGATATTTCGATACATCGATTCGAGGAGAATGTATAACCGGTATGACATGCCAGTTTTTAGCAGAAAAATATTGCCACTGGCGCACAAGGGTGCGATCCAAGAATCCACTACGAGGTTTATTTAGCGGCTATATATAAAGCTACGAGGACTCAATGGAATTGTCATACTCAAGAACGTGCAACTATGGCCTCATTTTTATTTCAGCAATGAATTTTATATTATAGCTCGTGTTGTAATTCCTTTAGTTTGAATACTGATTGTCTATAAACAATGATCTATAACGCTGCTTAACATAAGTTAATATACTAGTTAAGCATAATACTATCGAAACATAAAGATAGGAAGGGAGTTGTTGTTTACTATTACTATTCATTTCAATAGTACATAACACTTATATATAGGCCTTAATGGTGGTAAGGAGTAACCTTTAATGTGCCACCTGCATATGGACGTGGTATGAAATGATACAAATATTATCTAAAGTGGATTAGCTTAACAAGCTAAGCATATCCTAAGTAGGATCCACTTATATCCGATGGAATAATCTGGTGGTCAACCATCTACGTACCTAACACTCCCCTTTGGATGACCATCATTTTAACATCGTTGCCTCATGAAAATCTTATTAGAAAAATTTAACTGGGATAAAAAAAATTTGAAGGAAAAAGAGTATAACACTTATAGCTTTAAAACGGTGTTGATCACCACAAATTTCTCATTTCGTCAAAGTTGTGCGGACATCCTGAACATTTTGAAGCTCACAATGAAGGTGGCCGATTTTACGAATCCTTTCCTTTGCCTAAACTACGTCAGGAAAACCAGTTGGGACAAGATCCGAACGCCTGCTCCAGGAAACCACTTGGGACAAAACCTAGGCGCCGAAAACTTGATAATTAAAGTTGACGTTGATGCAAATGTTGCATCGTTAAAAACCTCGTCAGGAAAACCACGTGGGACAAAAACCTGACAGAGGAAAAGAGTACAACGGATGTCGCCGAATAAAGGTGCTGGACACGCATATGCTGCCTCGTTAAAACCTTGACAAGGAAAACCCCTTGGGAAAAAACCTTGGCAAAGGAAAAAGAGCACAACGCGTTCAAGTCCAGCAGAAGATACTACGATTTTAGTCCCCCTGAAGTAAAATATTCTCAAAATGGCTGGTGGTGCAAACATTATACATCTTTCAGAAAACTGCTTTATTGGTTGTAGTTTATGGAGGATTGACTGCCAGATCTTTGCGTCGGATAAACCACCGATATTGTACACCTCGCATTTAGATCCTCCATCTATTTCACACCGAATTTAGTTTATCGCTTTAACTTCAGGTATGACAATGAAAAGCTTTTATGTAAACTCATTTCTACCGTAGAATCAAATTTAGCCTTTAAAGGTGTAACCTGCATAACAAAAGTTAGAATAACAAGATAATGCATGTATTATATTCGTATATGGTACTTCTGGACCATAAATTATTATTTCTACTTACGTAATATATAGATCGATCACATTCCACCTGAAGGGAACGCATAATAATGGTGCTAATTTTAGTAGCACAATAAGTATCATAAAATCGATGCTCGAGTCTATATAGACAGGTTTTATATGCTAGCATGTTCTTGGTCTTTAGGTCGAGCAAATATTCAATTTCAACGATTCTCGTAATTTAATTCAAGTGTGGATTTTAGCGCTATTCAGGGCTCTTCAAGAAGCCAAAGATGATATCATCGTCTCATCAGGATTTTAGTCATTTTCCAAGAACGTAAAAAACACAAAGGATTGTTCATAAACTTCTCTTCTTCAAAGTGGTGATTATGACTAAATTTCAAGCCTGACGTAATTCACAATGTCAGGTGGTTTCCTGAGTCAGAAACTCGAATCCTTCAGGGGATTCATTACAATCACCAATCACTAGTCAAATCTAGATGCAATCTGAGTCCTTCAGGGACTACCACGCTAAAGTGCATTAATATTAGGAGAATACTTTTACTTTTACAGAACCAATCCTGGGGTTCAGCAGGAAACCCTCAAATCGCACTTAAAGTGATTTAATTACATTACTCTCCCTGTGATTCAAATCAAACACCAACATATAACTTTCAGGCTTCACAATTTTACACTGTGAGTCGGATCCGAACTTTGTGCTTTTTCGAGAGATTCTAATCTCTACCTTTGTTTGAGAGGATTGGATTATATACATACCAATCACGATGTCGATGTTCCTCTGCATAGGGGTACATAACCACTAATGTAAATGCATAATTGACAATCATATCGATATCACACATTTATCTAGTGCATGCACATTCAATAAAAATTTCACAGACTGGTACCAACGCCACTTCAGGGGAATTCTCATCTCCTTGTTAGGGGTATAAACTTAGAGAATGTGGATCATATCTGACAGTCTCCCACGAGCACTATCTATAGTCTTTTCAGAACACTACATATTATAAAGGTGATTGGATTCTTTTATGAGGCTTAGATAAGGCAGTCGTTCACAATTCAAGTGTTTCTTAACCAACGACTTGGTCACTGCGAGATGTATGATTTAACCTGCTGACTACTTCTCGTGTCTGTATCCTCAAGAAGTGACAAACAACATTTTGCCAAGAGCTACTTCAGCTATATTTTTTAATCACGAGTAATCTTCAACACCTTAATTACATCATATATCTTGGTGTGAGAAAAACAAATTGAGATAGTTTATCGCCAATCTCAAGTGGCAGCCAGACTTTATCTGATCAGGACGTACAAAAAACTTAACCAGATAACTTATCTGGTTGTCGATATTTCTTACTCCAACCTCTTGTTGGTGTCTGTCATCTTCTGACTTTATGCGAGAACTCTTTAAGTTTGTCGACATATAACATGTGACATCTTCTGGTGACAGCTTTTTTTCCCCTGGTTAAGGCGGGAAAACTTAATTTTAAGTTATCAACATAATTGACATCAACCTCTTGCGGTGACTTTTTTTCCCCTAATTAAAGTGGGAGAACCTTAAAGGTTATCAACCTTACTCATGTCAACTTATGGTACAGAGTTGTCATGCCAACTTCTGGTGGCACTTTAGTACTCCTGATCATGGCGGAAATATTAACATCTCATTTTTGGAAACTTCTGATTCCACAATTTTGTCCGATTTTCAAGGACAACTGTACTCATGATGGTTTTTGGGTGTTAATTAAACCACATAACAATTTTTTTTCCCAAAAACAGCTGCAAGCTCGACAAAAGATGAGACATTTCACGCCGTTCATGTTATGACTTACTTCCTCCCCCTAACGGAGGGAATACAATATCATCTACAATAAGAAATTACATGTTCAAGGTTTCAAAATGTCTTACGATGAATATCAACAGTAAAAAAGAAGCAAAGAGTTCCTTTTTTTTCGAAGAAAGCATATTCAATTGATAGGAATGTAAAAAAAGGAACGCAACCCCTTATCACATTTACCCATTTTAGAAACCAACATATATGGTAAGGTGACGCCATGGACCAAAAAACATAAATACGAAATGTAAGGTTATTATCCAAAATAATATTGATGGTAACAGTTGGTCGAGCAATCAACTAAAGATGCTTTTCTAAAAAACTCAACTACACCATATGTTCATTTGCACATGTGCTATTTATATGCTCGATATAACACTAACTTAAGGCAAAACATCAAAATCCCATAAATTTACTATCAAGATAAAGGGGTACACAACCAAACAATTTGCATAAGTAGTTTGAAAAACACAACATTACGTGTTAATAAAAGATAAACGAGAGACCATCCAGTGGATGCGTCTAAATATACCGTAAGGTATTCAAATTTATCCACAGTGCGTGGTGAATAAGCCCTACAAATGCCACCTTAATTCACATCTAGGAATGTTGGTGATTCACTGAGTTATTATAATGCTTCTGTTAATGGAAGTTAAAGATTCAAATGTCTCAAGGAACGAACAACATAGTTAACACTTTTATTCAACAAAATCTTCAGGTTCTATAAAGGATGTCTATGAGCATTTTGTAATGTTCAAATCATCTTGGTAGAAATTGGGTTTCCAAACCAAACATTCCTAGGCAGGAATAGTTCAAGGTCATTAAACTTGACGACATGAGAATCCACGGTTCAAATTCTCGTATATAAACCCCACAAAAGAAAACTTTTAAGCTTCTTTACAACGTGCTTTTGGCACATAACATATGAAGTAATAAAAACTTCATAAAAATGCGTATTTTTCATTTCAAGGTGGTAGTTCCGCCGGATATTTTCAAAACTCAACAGATTCTTCAGGAATCCCAAATAATATAAGGCGTCAATAATATAGTAGTAACATTTACACCACCAGAATGATACACGCTCTTCCAGAGCCGTCTATCATATTATTCAAACCCGAAATGATATTTCACATTTCCCTTAAACCTCTTTCAAAGAAGGTTATAAAATTATGACTAGTTCGAAAAATTGTGTTCGTTCTTCCGTTGTCTATGAGACATATATCTCAGTCGTCTATTTAAAAATGGATATATTACTTCTAGAATCCATATGCTTTGGTACAAATAAATGAAGGAAAAATAATAAAGACATTAACAAAAGCATTTTATAACCATGGGTCATTCTGAATCCCAAAAATTTCATAGTTATTAATTCTTAAATCCAAATAATCTCAAAAACCACTTCCGGGGTCCGTATTTTGTGGATCACTGCTCCATATTTTTTATTACTATAGGAATTCATTATTTCTATGTTGAACCGCTTCTGGGGTCAACAACATCCATGAATTTCTTCAGGAATCCATTACTTACAAACAAGTAATTTAAAACAAAATGAAAGTAAATGAGGTAAATAAAAATACAAACACATACGGTACCAACATTATGTCAATAAATCTCCATTTTTGTCACCTATAAGGTCGACGAAATATCAATTTACAAGTGTACACATGGACATACTTATTGCAAACATTGTCTCAATATCAATTACAGGTCACTTCAGGAACCACTGATAAAAACCAGCTAGCACTTTGTTATGGGTCATCTCTGGGGCCGACCAGCTAGCGGGGCGCGCTCCTTGTGCCCATATTATGTCACACAATATTCCATCTTCTGGTGGAATAGTTTCAGATTTTCTAGAGATTATTAAAACAAGATAAATCAAATTTACGTTATCCTTCAGGGATGCGACAATTTCTCGCTTTACCCGTGTTAACATCGTTGGTACCATAACAAATAAATAAAACGGAAATTAGTATTAAAGTTCACGGAGTCGCGATTCTCACCTTTCCCATACTCACTAAGAAATACGAATTAACACGTATATTCTGCTAATATATATGTGCCTTAATTACTATAAGGTTCAATAAAAATTAAAACCTTAATCCGTTATGATACCCTGATCACAACAAAAATAATATAGGTAAATACAAGACTATAATCATAATTAATGGAAACAAAAATAGAAAGACTTAGAGAGAGAAAAAAAAATCTCCATCAATCGACAACTCCATTTTCCACCAACCGATCAAAAAGAATCGACCGTAATAGCAGCCTGCCGACACGAGCTATTTGTGATGATAACATGTTATAATTCCTTTAGTTTGAATATTGATTATCTATAAACAATGATCGATAACGCTTTTTAACATAAGTTAATATACTATCTAAGCATAATACTATCGAAACATAAAGATAACAAGAAGGGAGTTGTTGTTAGTATTACTATCCATTTCAATAGTACAAGACACCTATATATAGGCCTTGATGGCGGTAAGGAGTAACCTTTAATGTGCCACCTGCATATGGACGTGGCATGAAATGATATAAATGTTATCTAAAGTGGATTAGCTTAACAAGCTAAGCATATCCTAAGTATTACCCATTTATATCTGATGGAACAATCTGGTGGTCAACCACGGACGTTACCAACAGCTCGTAAATTAACATTGCATTTGGGTTCAAAATGTTTTTGTTTCTGGGATGGAACCCCAAAACATGTCAACATTATAGTGTATGTTTGCATTTGCATGTTGTACGTTTTGGAAAATATTCATATTTATACATTTACACTTGCGTTATTCGACCAATATTTGTTACTTTCAATTCAAGTACGTACCACTGCGAATGTCCCTTTCTCTACCAAAATCTGGTGGCAGTTTTGAACCACTTCGACTTGCCGATAATCAAGAAGTTATCTTTTTTTTTTATTGAAAGAGAACTATTTAGAAAGAAGAATGTACAGAAGCTACAGAGGTAGTTTACAAGAAAAGAACAAAAGAAAAATTAAGCAAAAATTATACCCCAGTTAAAAATAGTGCTCAAAGAATTTGGAATCAAATTTTTCCCAAAAGCAACAACCCAAGCAAGAACTAAGCTTTGTGCTTCATTGCCAAGATCTCCATCTGTTTTAAATAAGTATTTTTTTTCAAAAACACGAGAATTACGTTCTCTCCAAAGAACCCAACAAACTGCAGCCGGAATTAAGTCCCAGAAAACTTTTCCAGAGGGAGATAAACATATATTACACCAACAATAAGATAGATCATAGAATGTTTTTGGAAAGGACCAGAACCAACTTGCAGAAGGAAGTAAGATTAACCAGACTTTATGAGATACCTTGCAGTGCATCAGTAAATGATCTACAGTTTCTTTAGAGTCACCACAAAGAATACAACCATCATCTTTAATAATCACTTTTCTAGCAAGCATATCAATAATGTTAAGTTTACCATGCACAACACACCACATGAAGAAATTCACCTTAGGAGGAATATTGGATTTCCAAATAAAAGTATAAGGGAAGTTATTAACACTTGCAAAATCATTTAACTTTGAATAGAGGGATTTCATAGAGAAAACACCATCAACATTCAAAGACCATCTTCTTTATCAGAAGTATTATCAAGAACTGGGGGATTGATGGATATTTTGGATAGTGGTAAATAAAGTTCGTTCAAGACTTGTGAAGATTTTTTTTAAACCTAATTTCTAAGACTAAAAATAGCAAAACTCAAATAAAATTTATAATAAAATTAAGAGAGAACTGAGGCTAGGATTCCACTATTTTCCAATTTTTAAAGTGATTAAATTCAATAATTATAATTATGCAATTTTAACATTTAATTTGATTCTAAAATATAGCAACAAGTAGATTTTCAAAATAACAATTGTATAACAAAAGCATGGAACATCTAAAACCTAGGCCAAAGCATGTACCATCTAACGAAATCACAACTGCTTAACAAAAATCATTAAATCAATTTTAACCAAGGCAATTAATCATAAATGAATTGCATAAATTAATTAAATAAATATTACCGCATCATCTTTGGAAATTAGCTTCTTCCGTCGCCTCAGAGATGGGGTTTAGCTCCTCATTTTATTGGAAAAGCCCTCAAAAATATATGTCATAGCTCAAAAGGTGCTTACAATGATGAAATAATAGTAGCACATGAGATTTGATACGCTTATAAGCGTTACAGAGAAGTGTTCTCTGCGTTACAGAAGAAAGAAAAGAAAACAGGAGAAAAGAACGTACTTCTGGTGCTGTTGAAATAAGACTGCTTCAGCAACACTATCAACGACACTTCTCTGATGCCTTATATTCTTCTTCTTCTCTTTCACTGTAGCAGCAGCAGAAATTTCTGTTTTGATTTTTAATCCTTCTCTGCGTATCCTAATCTCTCCCCCATACTCTCTCCCCTTGTTCTGGCTTAACCCCAACATATTTATACACCACAGACCAAGAAATCTTCAAAGATTTTTCATTAACAGGAGGTATACTCGGGTATTATTTTCTCATTACTATCGCGACCTGATTTGATTATTTTGTCTTCATTTGCATATCTTCTGATTCTATGCAATCACTCTTGATATGGTCAATATATCCTCTGTTTTAAAGCCCAAAAATCACGTATAATATCTTCAGAAACTCAAACACAGATTCACGTTTATTTGAAAAACAATTTTCCCGCCATTTCAATTTTCAAATGAGAAAGAATGGGTGCCTCAACTGGTGGGTGCCTTTAGTGAATGGGGTCCCTTATCCAAATTAGGGGTGCCTTTAACACTTTTTCAGCCAATTTTTTACAATTATTTATTTCTCAAAAATACCTACAAACACAATGAAAATTAGTACAAAATAAGGACTAACAAGAATAGAGAAGTGAGATCAAATTAGACACAAATATGTGTCTATCAGGGATATCAGCCAATGATTTGAATGAAATTAGCCAAATGGTTAGTCTCACTATCATTCTATCTTCTTTTGAGATCAAATTTCCAACTATCATTAAAATGTAATATGACTTGCAACTGTTGAGAACTTATCTTTATCCAGTTTATAAATGTCAGGTAACAAGACAACTCAAGAATTTGAACCAACCCAATTAACATGCCAAAAAGAGGTACGAGTACCAAAGAGAATTATTAAATCAGAATTAGATCTATCAGTTGCCTATTTTTAGCTATTGATTTCCAACAAGAAATACCATAAGGAGTGTCTATTCTACCTGGAAACCAAAATGAAATATTAGAACCATATTTCTCCTCAATAATTTTATACCACAAATGATTTTTCTCAATACCAAATCTCCAACACCACTTAAATAATAAAGCTCGATTCATTTTCTTTAGATTTAAAACTCCCAAACCACCTTTGAAGCAAGAACTAAACTCTAGTTAATCAAATGAGAAGATTTTGTGCCAACATCTTTATGATCCCAAAGAAAATTTCTTATTTTCTTTTCAAGTTTATAAATCACAGAAGCAGTAGCCTTAAAAAGTGAAAAATAGTATAAAGGAAGTGAAGAAAGAATGCACCTTATCATAGTAAGTTTGCCACCTTTTGACAATGATCCTTGATTCCAAAAAGGCAGTCTAGAATCAACCTTCTGAATAACTGGATCCCATATAGTATTTGAATTAGACTTTGCACCCAAAGGCATGCCCAAGTAGATGAAATAAATAGAGTCAGTTGCACAATCAAACTCCACGTCCCAAGTATTCAAATCTGGAGTGTTACTAATTGGAATTAACCTGGTCTTAAAAGTATTAATTTTCAGACCTGCAATAAACTCAAAGCAGTTTAACACATAAAACAAGTTCAACAATTCCTCCTTATTGTAATCAAGAAAGAGAATGGTATCATCTGCATAATGCAAATGATTTACAATGATACCATTATGAACATTAGCAAATCCATTAAACAATTTTAAGTTAGCTGCTCTGTCCAAATATCTTGAGAAACCTTCCATTGATATGTTAAAAAGTAATGGTGAAATTGGATCACCCTGTCTAACACCCCTAGAGCTCTTGAAATATCCAAAAGAAGAGCCATTAATCAAAACAGAGAATGAAGTTGTAGAATAACAAAACTTTACCCATTTACACCATTTATGGCTAAAACCCATTTTTTGTGTAACCATTTCCAAATAACTCCAACTCACTCTATCAAATGCTTTTTCAAGATCAATCTTACAAATGATCCCATAAATTCCAGAGGCAAGTCTTGAATCTACAAGCTCATTTGCAATTAAAATCCCATCTATAATCTGTCTTCCTTCAGCATAAGCACATTGGACAGGATAAATAAACTTGTTCATTACTAATTTCAACCCAGAAGCAAGCACTTTAGAGATGATTTTATATACACTGGTTAAGAGACATATAGGCCTACAATCTTTTACTGTCTCTATATAATCCTTTTTAGGGACAAGAGAAATAAAGTAGAATTATGTTTGGTGTCTATATGCCCCTACCTGTAAAACTCCTTCACTGTTTCCATAAAATCAACTTTGATAAACTTTCAGCACTTCAGAAAAAACAAAATGGGATATCCATCTGGTCCTGGAGCTTTATCATTACCAAGGTCTTTGATAGCATTATACATTTCATCTTCTGAAATAGGTCGGTCATCAAGAAGTTATCGTTGATTTGAAGGTAAAAGATATAAAGAATCGAAGATTAAGCAATTAGCGATGTATTTCGTGTTTGGATGCTTTGTTCATCAAACAATGGTGATCGGTAAAGAACTTCTAGAGAACTAGGCTGGTCATCTTACCGGTCCTGCATGTTAGCAACAATGCATGAGCTTTGGCTGCAAATTTTGCCCTCTGAAAGTGAGTACTATAAGTTGATGTGTTTTAGAATAGTGGTAAAAAGTGTTCGATTCTCGAACTTGTGAAGGTAATGATTTTAGAAAATAATAAACTTAATCTAATTAAATAAAACAAAGCAAAATAAACTAGAGATGTTTTTAGAAAATATGGAGAAAACCAGGAATCAGGATTCAGTTATTTCCCACAACTATGTGATTAATCATGTAATTCTTTTTAAATAAATTAAGCTCAGATATTGCCAAAATAGGTTTTTATGCAAACAAGTAGAGGTAAATGATAAGCATGGAACATCAATGGTCGTCAACCCAGCATGATCCATCAAACAAAAACACCACTACTGAATGAAAACCTTTTTTTTCTATTTCGAAACTATGCAATTTAATAGATAAAGAATTATAAATAAATCAAATAAAATAGACTTACCACATAAAATTGAGAGAAAAACCTCCTCCATCATCCCAGTAAAGAAACTTAGCTCATGGTGGACAAAATTGCTCAAAAGATCTTTTCATTGCTCAAAAAATTGCTTACAAGGAGAATATGATTGCACACAGTCGATTAGATACGGCTATAAGTGTTGCTGGAAACACTTCAGCCCGTAACAGAAAACAGTTCAAAAGAATACGCAACAAGAAACAATTTTCGGTTGCGTTTTGAAATAAAATACGGTTTCTGTTTTAATGAACGACAGTTTTCTGTTGTAGCCTACTTCGTGTTCTTCCTTGGCAGCAGCAGAAATTTTCGAGCTTCCTGTTTACGTGATTCTCCTGATTGTGAGCAATTCTAAGCTTCCCAATTCTTTTCTCTCTCAACCCAATTGATCATAACCTCTATTTATACTATCCCAATCCTCAAATCACTTTAAAAACTTCCTCAAATTCTTCTTTAATCACCGATTAGAATTTTTTAAAAAAACTTGATTTTCTTTCCTGATTTTGATTCTTGATTGTTAAATGGGGAATCACTTTGATCTCTTTCTCTTTATAGTTCTTTACCAACAATTCTAACTTCTTAGTTTAGGAAATTTCCAAAGAAGATGCAAGTTTCCAAATTTCAACCCAATTTCCTATTTCACGCTGCACGAAGAATAGAAATTCTTCTTCCCGGCCAAATTTTCAATTTGAATTTTGGGTGCATTAATCCTTGGGTGCCTTTATAAATCAATTGGGGTGCCTTAATCCAATGTGAAGGTGCCTTTAACAATTCTCCAAATACCTAAAAAGCAATAAAAACCATAATAAGTACAAAAATAAAATACCAACAATATAGAAAATTGAGATTAAATCGGACACAAAAATGTGTCTATCATAAGTCTATAAAGGCTATGTAGGAAGTTATCGACCAACAAAAGTTGCTTTCCTAGTGATATAACTAAATTAATTTTAAGCTGTTTTACAAGGTTGTACATGTAAATCTAGTTCCAACCTTAGACCTGATCTTGATTTGGCACCGTGGAGACTAGTTGTAGACTTCATTAACAAAAGACTACCTGAATCCTTGATGATGAACATGCAGTGTAATTAAAGCCTACCAGTTACAAATTTGGGCCTCGGCATGGAGTCATTTACTTACTAAATCATGTATAGTCCCATATTGCTCTGTCAGAGAGAAGTTTTGGTCTTTATATATCGAGCAATGAATTTACCTGCACTGTGTGGATAGGTTCCCATAACTTTCAGATTAAATAAACTTTTAACTGAAGAGAATGTGCTCAACTATGAGCTCATTTGAAGTTTTGCCACTCCACCGGGAAATCTGCTTACAATAAATAAACATTACCAAGTCTTTTTTGATCCCAGTATCAAAAACACCATTTATGATATTGCATCATAAACATTTTAAATTCGCAACATCTTCGATTAAACAAATTAATCTCACGTATAATCAATTCCAAACAATGACCAATAAAGATGACATATGTGTAATTTTTGTTCATAATGGTACCACACTCCAAACAAACCCATTTATGTTATCATATAACCACTATGGGAGCAGTAATTCCCCACCCTCTGTGGGGAAAGGAGTTTCACCCATTGCTTTGAAAATCCATAATCTAGTAGTACGTGACATTCAAGCCAGATTTTTTTTCAAGCAAGATTTTTCTTTTTAATATTCAACTAAGGTTAATAGGTTGTTTGGCAGCCATAAGTAATTTTGCTTTTGCTTCTCAGAAGCAAGAGCAATTTGCTTCTCTAAAGTTATACATTTTTTCTAAAAGTTATTTTAGTTTTAATCCTTCTAAATGAATCGTTCATTTGAACAATTTCAAAATTACATAGACATATGGGTGGGCCTGGTTTGTGGGACCCCCTACGTGTATATGCAGTTTTAAAATTGTCTAATTCATTTAGAGAAAGATTCTTTTATTTTTCCAATCCATACCAATTTTCTTGTTTTTCTTACTCTTAAATGGTTCCAAATATGTCAAAAAATTAAGTTCCAACGAAGATATCTCAAATAGAAAAGTTTTTTGATTTTTTTCTTTTGCTAGGAAAATGAATTGAATTAATGAAGAAGACTTATAAAGCTTGGTTTAAAAAAGAAGGATAAACTTCCATTCATTCCCTAACAATGTTAAATCTTATACAATGTTTGGCTGCCACATCAGTTTTTAACTGACAAATAAAGTTCCTTCTAACATACTTAAAACTTAAATTGCTCTCCAATATTTTGCAGTCAGCTAAAACAGAACTACTAGACCATCTTACTGATAAGCTACAATCATTCAGGTAAGAGATTACATTCTTGGCATCATCATGGAAACAAACAACATTCATCCTTTTTTTATATATATGGCCCAACTGAAAGCCTCCAAAACAGTTAGACTCTCTACTTCTTTAGCCCTTCTTGTTATGTCGTAGATAGTTTTGCAACCCTTTTATAAGCGTGTCGAATCTGTTAATTATATATAGACCAATACCTATTTGGTTAGAGTCTTTATCATATGAAACCTCACAAAATATTTTAACACATCCAAATGGGATATCTTTAATATTAGAACTGCTATGAGTTGAATGGTGTACTTCATGTTGAGAGGGGTTGACAATTGAGTTTCAGTAGGTAAGACTTGATTAGTATCACTGGCCATCTTGATAGCAAAATCTTGTTGTAGCCGCAGGATTAAGAATTTTTTCTTGAAAGATCTTAGGGCATCCATAATTATGCGATCAAAAGCAAAGATCAAAATCAAAAAATTTGATCTTTACTCCGTCTCAAGAACAGTCATGGATAGTCAAGCGAAACACTGGGATATCACATTCACGTAAGCGAAGTGTTAATTCATCGCTTGAGGAGACGGACGAGAAACTGAAGCTTCGCCTGGTCCAAGCGAGATGCTGCTCTACCGCCTGCAAAAAAAAACCCCAAGCGAAATCCCAACATTTCGCCCACTAAACTAAGCGAATCACCACCATTTCGCTTGTTTAAATCCATGATAATTGGCGAAATATTACCACTTCTCTTATGTGTAAGCGAGTTTCTGGGATCTCGTCTCAGCAAACGAAGCATTGGTAGACCGCTTGTTCTGGCGAAATTCTAGTTCCCCGCCCGTGTTTTTAAGCGAAATCCTGGGACATCGTTTGTACACATGCGAACCTCTAGTGCTTCGCTCGACTATAAGTTTTAGTCGTCGATCAGCGATTACTTTTAATCTTGTACAGTCGATTTCGTCGATTAAAAACCAAATTTGATCTCATGGCTACGCTTGAAATTTAGCGATTAAAGATCAAATTTAATCTTTGATCTGGGATTTAATCGATGACTGCAGTTGCTCTAAAAGCACCTATCTTAATTTCCAAATACACTAGGCTGTAGAGAATATTACACATGTGATGTCTACATGATTACTACCTGAAAAGCATTTGGAAATCAAATTTTGAATAAAGATATTGGAATCTGAATCTTGCAGCACAAGGTTACCATTAGGAATAGATGCACACACAATCCTATCAAATTGACACTGAAGGATTAAATATTCAATGGTTTCAGGAGCAGTACCGTCACACATACAACAAGCTTGATATTGACTAGTAATATGTAATTAAGCAATTTGACTCTGGTGGGATTGATATTTTAAAAACACCTCCACATAAAAATTTGGACTTTTGGTAAAACATGGAAATTCCAAATAACCTTGTAGACAAGGCTATTGGAATGGCTACTGTGCAAGCTACCATAAATAAATGCAGACTTAACTGAGAAGTTCACCGTTTTGGTATGTGGCCAAATTAGTCTGTCAACCCCAGAAATAGAAATTCTGGGCAATTATTTGGTTGTTGTCTGTAGTAAGAAAAGAGTTCACCAGATCGATTTTCCAATGTCCAGTATCATGATCAATAAAATCAACTATTAGCATATTTGGGTTAGGATAACACAAGCATAAAGGATTAATACCATTAGGGACCCAATTACCACCAAAAGTAAGAATATTCGGATCATTCTTAACTTCCCAGAGGGAGTTGTTTTTAATGACTTCAAGACCGTGAGTTAAACTTCTCTAGACCCCAGAAGTATCCTTGAGTTTAGGATGATTCAACGGTTGACAATTCTTGAAATATTTCCATTTAAGATTGTTCACCCCACAGGTCATTAGGAGCATGGCAGAGTCTCCAGGCTTCCTTGGACAACAGAGCAATATTGAATTGCTTTAAATTTCTAAAACCTAAGCCTCCTTGAGTCTTATGGGAACAAATTCTCCTCTATTGTTTCATAAAAATGCCTCCTTGAGATTTCTTTCCCCATCAGAAATCTCTCTGGCACTCTTCCATTTTATGAACCATATTGTCTAGAATAAAAAATATATTCATATGATAGATTGGGGATGTCTTAAGAACTTGTTGCACAAGTACATACCTACCTGCTTGAGTAAGTTGTTTTCCCTTCCATTTAGCCTTTTTTTTGTCAAAATGATCGACAAAGTGGCCAAATGACTTTTTCCTAGATCTACTAATGAAGAGAAGAATAGCAAGGTATTTTTCTTGGAGCTCAATTTATTTTAACCTCTAAAGATCTTATAAGAGAGATACACACTTCAAGATTGGCATTTTTACTGAAAGAAACAACCTGATTTTTCAAAGTTAATGACTTGTCCAGGATAAGAACTAAAATCTTTTACTATGGACATTAGATTTTTAGCCTCATCACGAGAGGCCTTATAAAAAATAAGGCAATCATCATCAAAGAGGAGGTGAGCAATTCTAGGAGCCTCGTTGTTGACTGGAACACCATGAATGAGATGTGATGATTCAACATGCAGAAAATATCTGGAGAAGGATTTCATGCACAAGATGAACAGACAAGGAGGCAAAGGGTCTCATATATTCTTTCATTGTCCATACACAAAAATAGTTTACTTCATCAAGACCTTTAAAATCTCATGGTGTATTCAAGAGAATCTACTTAAATATTTCGAGGCTTGGAGGTACAATATCCTATCAGGGAGAAGTTATGAGATCTGGAAAATTCTTCCTTATGTTGTGATTTGGTCTATTTGGTTAGAAAGAAACGCCAGATGTCTTTCTAGAAAATTGAAAGCTGCAACTAATGTCATCCTCCAAATCAAATCTTATATGATACTTTGGTTATCTAACACTGATGTCTGTACTAGTAGATTGTATCCTATATTATTGGGATGTAGTTTTATCTTAGTGCTAAATTATAGGTGATGGTTGTATTTTTCACTTTCTTTGATGAAATTAAGATACCCCTACCATCCAACCATTCATACGATTTCAAAAGATGACATCTAATCGCAGTATATTTACGGGACATGATGGTAAGTTCTGGATTCAATTTTTACCTATTCAGGGTATTTCAGTCAAATTCGTGAACTTATATCAATGTTCTGTATCACCGCGTATGTACATAGATTTGTAATTTTAAACATACAAAAAAATGATCTGTCAAATTTCACAATACAAGGAAAGTAAAAAACCATATAGCAAGGGTAAATATAGGAAGAAAGAAGCAGTAAAACACGATTCTAGATGAACCCAAACCCCCTTAATATCGGTTCACATAATAGAATCTATTTTTACACAAATCAATTCTCTCTCAAAATCTCAAAAAATAGCAACTAATCAATTCTTTCTCTTTTAATCTCTGTTCCTAATCAATAAAAGAATACCCTAATCTTATTCTTCGCAGTAAAACTTTGATCAATAATCATCATAATCCCCCAAAAAACATGCCTCAAAAACAACAACAAACAACAATATTCCCTCCGCCAGAAATAATGCCGAGAAACCTCCAAACTCAAGCATCAGTAAATACTTGTTCACAAAAATTAACCACAAAAATCTCCTCTTCATCATCATCAACCCCAACATCAACAACAACCTATTCTTCTTCTTCCTCAGCTTGTGCTGCTTGTAAATACCAAAGGAAAAAATGCAGTTCTGATTGTTTATTAGCACCTTATTTCCCACCAACACATCAAACAGAATTTCTTAATACTCATAAACTATTTGGTGTTAGTAATATTTCTAAGATTATTAAAAGTATAGATAATCCGGCAGAGAAAGAAACCGCAATACGTTCTATGATTTATCAAGCGGAGGCTCGTGCTAGAGATCCTATTGGTGGTTGTGCTCATTTAATTCGTGATCTTCAATTAAGGATTGCTCGTTGCCGAGCTGAACTTGATTTTGTTCTTAACCAAATCGATATGTACCGAGCTGCTCAAGCTCAATCCATTGTTGATGTTAATGTCAATGTTGTTCCTCCTCCAAGCGACAACGAGGAGGATGGAGGAATTATTAATAATCAAAATATTTTGGAGGGTTATAATCATCAAAATCTTCTCTTGCAGGATATTCGACAACAACGACATCAATACAATGTTATTCCGGAAAATCAAGTGGTTATTCAGGATTATGACTACGTAGAAGTAGATGATCTTAATCAGATGTGGAGTATGGAGTCTTTAGCTAGTCAGAATGATGGTTTAATAAACATGATCGAAAGCAAACACGCTGCCCCGTCTTCGATTTCTGTTTCTTCTCCGGTAATGGATGATCTTAATCAACAACAGCAATCATCCATTGAAGATCCTGATGTGCAATGAATGGCTTGGTTTAGATTGTACCTCGAAGGAGCAAATTGATACGGTAAGTTTAATTTTTTTTACTTTTGTGAAATCTTTTACTTTAAAAAGATTAATTAAATGTTACATATATCCTCTATATCTTCATTAAATTGAGAATTATACGATAATAACATTAAGATTTTCGAAGGATTAATCATAGTAATAGAATAATGATATTTTCCCAATATAGGAAAATATTAATCTTTTTTATTAAAAAAAAATAATTAAGCAGTTTTAACATATTCATGCTTTATAATTGAAACTTAAGCACATTTATCTTTCCATTATTATTTGTATCTCACATGCAGATTTAGAAATCATAATGGTAATGTCTTTCTGTGATAACATTGGTGTTGTAGAATGTGTGTACAATGAAAATGGCCCTTATACTATAGGGCACCATTTTTGTTTACTTGTATACATGGTTTTGCTTGGTGAGAGATTGGTATAGTTATTGTTAAGGGTTGAGCCAGGATCCTAGGTACAAGAGGAAATAGTTATTTTACCACTAATAAGCAATAGAAAAAAACGGATTTAAAACAGAAGATAATAGGCTTTGGAACCTGTTATTAAGTGTATTTGTACAACTGATCCACTTATCCTACGTGGCTCTGCCTCTAGTTATAGGGTGGGATATCGCTGAAAATGGAAGCAGGATCCCAAGGTGGGACGATAGCATGGAAAAGGGGTCTATATTATGGTGGTGGTAGGGGTGATGCATGTCGATTTTGCGATGCTCGTATGATTAGCATTGGAATCTAGATAATTGTGAAAAAAAAAATTATATCTTATACAATATAGTTAATATTGGATTTTGGTCGGTGAAATATCCATTCCAAATTTTATATAAATAATTATTATTTCAGACGTTTTTTCTATATCGTACATATTAAGATATAAAACTAGTACTCATTTTTCTAAAATATAAAAATAAACATGAGCAACAATTGGAAACCCTAGAACAAGGATAACGAAATCTATTTATTATTATTTTGGTATTTTTGTTTTTTGTTTTTTGGATTTTTTTGTTTTTTTAAACCCCCGTTCTAATTTCGGTCATCTCGGTCAACTAATTTCGGACCACCTCGACCGAAATTATCGTCCAAATACCGTATCGGCGATATAGCGTGTCTCCTCTCGGATGAGTGCCGAAACCGGTATTATTGGCGAAATCTCGGTCATATCGGCCGAAATCGACTACAATGATCTTATATTATGTTACTCATCATGATTTTTTCCAAGGAAAAGGAATAACTAAGTTCTTTCGCCCAAAATGAAATTGTTCTAATTGTGTTGATATTAAAATTTGCAGTGATCGACCATTTTTGATAAAGTAGACAAGAATAGCACGCACTTGGCAGAAGTAATAACAAGAGGAGAAAAGCTTTACCAAAGGAAGAAGTAATGGTTACAACAATTCAAGCAGTGATGTTATTTTTCTTTCACTTTTTTGTTTTGATTACTACTCTTAAAAACTGTACACTCAGTAATGTTAGAGATGAACAATGAAGCTTCTTATTTTTAGAAATGAAGAATGAAGGTTCCATTAAACTAGATCAATGCCCTAATGTCTTTTTTATTACCTCGTTGTACTGATAATAATAAAGCTTAATCAAATATATATGGGATATATGCGTGATCAGTGCATAATTTACATATTTTTAAGTATCATTTTTTTATACTTATTTGCTATATTTTATGTAATTATTGTGTGTTATTATTACTTTTGTAGTTTATGTGTTTTATTAGGTTACATCTCGGAAAGAAGTGAAATTGAGCTCTACAAGGAAGAATTGCTAAAGACCCAGTGTAGCTCATTCAAATCCAGGATTTATATCCCGTAGATAATTGAAATACGAAGTCAACGCAAAAAGAATGAGGTCATTCCGAGTTTGTATGAAGAAGTTATGAGCAAAACCGTTAAACCAACTTGGATTTGGTATCTGTTGGCCTTATTGGGCCTGCGCGGAAAGAGAAATAACGAAGCGCTTTGGATAAGGAGGTTAAGTCTCCTAATTGGATAAAGAATAAAAAGGAAGTGGAAAAGTTTAATGAGATTAGGTTTCCTGGTTGGATAAGGATCATGAGGAGGTTACCAAAACCTATATAAAGGGGAGCCTAGATACAATTTTTGAGACAACTTCTCAGAGATACAAATTATTATTCTCTTAAATCAATTTTTAATGGCTTTTAAGAAAGTCATGTCTAGCTAAACCCCACCACTGAGACAATGGAGGAAGCCATATTTCATGAATGAATGGTAACTATTTTTGATTCTTAATTATTTTTGCATTGATTTTTAATATTTCTTAATTAGTTGTGATTTTGTTTGATGGTGTATGCTGGGACTTAAGAGCTTTTGATGCGCCATGCTTGTGATTTACAATTAATAATTTAGAAATCTACTTTTGGCAAAGAAACAAAGTAAATAAAAGAGCTATAATTGTTAAATAATCATTGTAGAAATCATTCAGAAGTGATTTTGGTGGAATCCTAAGTTCCAGTTCTTCCCAATATTATTAAAATTCTTCACTTATTTTCTAGTTTAAATCAAAATTAGGTCTAAAATGAATTTTCACAAGTCTCAGCGAACGAACTAGTTTTACCACTTTTCTAAAATGACCAAGTTTTTGGCGACGCTGCCCGGAGACTTGTTTTAGATTTGTTTTTATTTATTTTTTAGGTTATTTAGTTTAATTAGATTTTTATTTTTTCTATTTTACGTTTTTGCGTATTCTTTTTTGTATTACAGGTTTTGGATCAAAAAGAAATTGGAGCCAAAGATTATATTGATTGATTAAAGACTTGAAGTCAAAGATAAATCGAAAAGAACGGAAAAAGAAGACAAGAATTTTTTCTTTAGTTAATTTTTAAGGGTTTTATTTATTTTTATTTTTAGAAAATTGTATTAGGAAATCCTTTATTATTTTTTGTAATTTTTCTTTTATTTTTGGACTCTATTTTTTTTGGGACTTTTGGACTTTATTATTTATTTTAAAACCCTACGGAAGAGTAATCAAATATAAACCGCAACATGGAAGGACAACAATTACGATATTGTCTCAGCCCCTCAGGTTCGTACACTGACATAGGAGTCTGTGACCTGAGTCGACTTCAACGGTTCATCGCCCGTCTAGAACGGGAGGTAAGACTCTAACCACCCATGAATCCCCTATCAGTGGGTTTTCTGGACTCCTTCGTATGCATATATGCTGAGGACCTGAATACGGATTTACTTTTCTAGTAAAGGGAAAGAACTGGCCATATAAGTAAAGACTCGGATTTCATCACCGTTTCCTTCTTGCCCGCTTTAGGAACACATTACCAAACACGAACCTAAGCCTTAAAAGTTGACTAGAAAGAGAACGATAGGTAACGAGCTTATTGGAAAATCATTCAAAAGGACTGTATTGGTTACTCTGTTAACCTAACTCAAAGTTCAAGAACATTATTTTAAGTAGATTCGAGCCACCTTGTAACCCAAGGAAACGTTGTCAAAGAGACAGGGTTATCAAATCTCCTTAGAGCTTATCATGTTTCTATTCGACTTAATCTAATTCAGATCGTTCTAAGAGGTTCGCTAAAACTGTAACTAGTTGCCTGAAAGAATAGAAGCTGGTCTAGAAGCAATCTAAGTGGATCCATCATGCTTTTTGTTTGATAGATTCAGTAGGTTTGATTCGGTTAAGTCGGCCTTGTTTGTGTATGTTTAGAACCCCCTTCCTGTTAAGATTTATTTTCTTAGATTTTTTGTAAATGTATTAGAAAGTTTTTGTCAGAAAATGTTGAACAGGAATTATGAGGACCAATACAATGAATATCCGACTGAATCTAAAAATAGACATTATTCGTACTATCAACATGGTGTGGATAGTAGTCGGGACCACCACCAACCTTTTGGAGGTCATTGCTCATACCAGGGTGATCCCAATTACTATTCATATACACACCCGTCATATGAACATAAAAATAAGCAAAATTCGAGTTCTTTGTCTAGGAGGAATGCCCTAAAGCAGATGCAATCTAGTACTCCTTATGATCCATTTGTTTTTATAGAATAATCTCTCAAGGATTTGACTGAGAATACAAAAAGGTTTGGATTAAGTATGAGAGGAACAAATAGTAGTCCAAATCCTTCTCCAGAAGAATCACACGAGCAGTTGCAATCTAGTACTCCTTATGATCCATTTTTTTTTATTGAAGAATCCCTCAAGGAGTTGACTGAGAATACAAAATGATTTGCATTAAGTGTATGAAAGTCTTGCAAAGAATAATATTGCTCTAAATGATCTTAATTTCCAATATAGTGCTACCCTTGATAATTGTTCACCTAGTCAAGAGGACGAGGATAGAATTGGTAATACTACTTATTTAGACGAGGTTCAAACATCTTCATATTATTATGATGTTGAGGATAGTATTGATGAAGAACTTGAAATATACAAGCAGAGTGATCAGGAAATTATCACTCCAATTGTGCTTCATGATGATAGTGTTATTTCTGGTTCAGATCCAAATAATTTTAATGATTATTCACCTATTCAAAAGGAAGAGGATTTCACTAGAGATACCATTGTTTTAGACGAGGTAGAACTTTCTTGTTTTGAAGCCGATAATGGTTTAGAGGAACGAGTTTATCCTGAGAATACTGTTTTAGAGTACACCGATTTAGAAACAATAGTCTTAGGTAACAAATATAGACTCGTAGAGATTTTAAATATGAGTGAGGATGCACCACTTGATTATAACCTAGAAGAAGCAATTGACCATTTTCGGGAATCTGATGATCTAGAAATTAGGGAAATTGTGACTAGTCTATCTAAAGACACTGAAAACTCTAAGTCTGGGGGTGACTATCATTCTCCTTGTATTTTACCTTTGACTCTTAGAAAGGTCCCTAACTTGGGACTTGACATATGCACCTCTACCATTTTACAAAATCATCTTCAAATAATATTTCCTGAGCATGTTGATGTCCAGAAAAAAGTTCAGTTGTTAGAAACCCATCCTCTGTTCGATGTGGTTTACCTAGGAAATAATACCCAGATTGACTTTGTTTTTCCACCAAAAAAATTTCTTCCAATTGTGGGAACGTTTAAATTTCAAATGTGTCAGTTATTAAGTTTTGAGACTAATCCTAATTACTTTAGGGAATTAGAATTGACACATTTTCTTAAGAATGACCGCCTTCATTGTAGTCAACTGTGTGAGTCAAATCTGATTGACTTTGAGGATCCACAATTATTCAGGTTATTGTTATGTGCTTCTAAGTTATTAGTTGAGTTATTCCAGACTTTATAACGTGGATCCTGTTGATCATGCCTATGAGAAAATCCAGCCCATGAAAATATTTTATCTAGACCCTTTATAGAGCCTGAACCTGAACCACATCTAGAAGCACTTGTCTTAAACAGAAAACTAGATAAGGGTGTGCTCGGTTTGTTCATTTTCTTGGCCTATTGTAGTTTCCTTTTCTTTGTGATAGCACTATTTGATTCAGATGACCCACAATTGTTCCGTCTATTGCTATATGATTCTATGAGGTGACTAATTCTTTCTTATTCTAGATGAAGACTTTAAACTTAGCACTTCTTGGGAGGTAACCCATGCTCTTGCGACATGGTAATATCTTTCCTTAACTCCTTTCCTTCGATTGGTAATAATTTCTCCTTGTTCATGCTTTTAATCATTCATCTTTAGAACATTGAGGATAATGTTAGATTTAAGTTTGGGGGTAAGGGAGAAACTTTTAAGTTGAAATATGAAACTCCAAAGTCTAGAAACTTGTGAAGAATTCAGGATGACACTAACAATTCTAGGTATATGGAAACTTAGATCTTTTTCTATAGGAATTGGTGCGCCCAGTTAAATGGTCTATTCATAAAAGGATAGAGTTCAGGTGTTTAAAATAATATGATAATCGTCATCATATCTCGGAGTTTATCTCAACCATATCACATTCTGTTTTTATTTTTGCAATTTTTGTGTTTTTCTAAGTGATTTGGTGGGGCACCAGTATCGAATTGTTATCGTTGCCAGGATGAAGTAGAGTGTTTGAGATTATTTAGACTGTGATTTTTCTTTTTAAAAAAATTCGAATATTGACACTTTAATAGCAATATGTGTGTGTTCTCCCTGTCTCCGTCGCCTAAGCAAGCGTGGAACGCAGGATCCATGAAAACTATCATGTAAGATGCTGATAAGGAGCATGCGCTTGGATTCAATTTGATCCAATCATTTTGACAGTATATTTAATAATTGTTTTATTTTCAATAAATCGATCGCTGGAACCCTTGTATATACCAGTTGAGTCGATATTGATATTAGTATTAAGACCAGTGGGAGTGTATCTCAGTCCATTAGGATTCATCCTGGCAATGACCTTCAGACAGATATGGGAAACACCGTTCACCTTAGTCGACATGCGCAAACTTTATCATCTCCATATCCATCTTCTAAATCTTTTCATGTGATTGAACTTTGATAGATTCTGAGTATCGTGGTTGAACGACTATCTAAGTAGAGCTTTGTTTTCTTATATATGAATTTTAGTACGATGAGTGCAAACTCGTGTATAACAATTGGAATCATATATGGTAATGATTCTCATAACCGAAAAATTTAGTATGCCAACTAAATAGCTTGTGTAGTGTTTACCCTCAATCGTTCACCGGTAGCTAGGGTTTGGAATAAATGTTTTGTGGGTATACCTATTGTAAATCCTCAAGAGACTGTAACTCGTCCACTAGGGACACCTAGGGGTTTAAAAGCTTGTTACAAATGCTAAATGCGACCGTGTCCTTAACGAAAGGGAGTTGTTGTAGGTTAGGTTAGTTTAGATTTATAGTTTACTCGAGGACTAGCAAAAACTAAGTATGAAGAAATTTGATAAGTACATAATTTACATACAATTCATTTGAAGCAGTGATTTTAACCAAAAAAAATCATGGTGAGAAATTCTGATGAACGGGAAGAAATATTTTCAGAAGAAGAGTAGAGGCGAGAGTGATTAAAAATGGGATTTTCTTTTTTGTGCTAGGTATGAAAAATGGGAAAGTATGTACAGACGGATATCTCTATCAACAAAATATAGGGTCCACGTACCCCTCTATACTCGCAAGACGTGGCTAGATTACAACACAAATTAGTCCTTCGTTGACGCGTTTACATACTCGACCAGAAGTGTATTTTCTTTGACTGATAATTTTACGAAATCTGCCATTTGACCTATAAAAATCCACCGTAGAAATTATCATTTTTTACAATAATAACGTTCTATTGTTCTCATTTTTTTTTCTTTTAATGTCAATTGGCGAGATTAAAAGCACAAAATCGCCACCGCGGTACTCCATTAATATACTTTTTTTCCAGTTAAAAAAATATATCGTAGATAATTAGAATTTATCAGAAATCATGCCTCCTTAACACCATACATATATAAGCACGAAATCACCATCGTTACTATAAAGATACCCATTAAAATTATAACTTTTACAATTATACCATGCCATTATAATACGGGTTATTAACTAGTACATAATAAAGGAAAAAACATCCAAATGATAAAATTTAATAGACAAAAAATTCACATATAAATTAAGATCCATAAAAACATAATATTTTTTAAAAATGATATAAAAACTCCAAATCTTTTAAAATATGTAAATTAAATCTATTTTGTTTAAAAAAAATACACAGGGTACCCTCCTATTCATCTTCTTATTCTTGATATGAAATCTATCATCTTTTTATCTCTCACATACCACCGCCACCGGCAACACCTCCTCCTTCTACTCATTCTATTCTCCCCCAACCACCACCAACACCTCCGTCTTCGTCTTCCCCACTAACATCTCTTTCTCTTTCTCCCACACCACCACCAAACCCACTATCATATCTAAATCTGCCACCAATAACACCTTTGCCTCCTTATTCTATCCTCTACAACCACCACCACCATCTCTGATCCGCCACACCAACAACACCTTCACGCCTCCTCCTTCTATCCTCTACAACCACCACCAACACCTTCAGACCCGACACCAAAAGAACCTTTGCATCCTCCTTCTATCCTACATAACCACCACCAACACCTATTTCTGGTATATCATCACCAGAAAATGATGATATATCATTATCGTCGAAATCATCACCAAAAAATGATAATACATCATCATCGTCGAAATCAATATTGTGTTGATGACATAACAAATTTATGATGAAACCATGGTTCCAACAAATTTTGACAAAATTTAACAACGTTGAAACCAATGTTTTTGTTGGTGAAAACAGTTAGTTTTGTTGAAACCAAATTTGGTTTCATCTGATTTTTGCCTTTGTTATTTGGTCTGGTTTGGAAGCTGCCGTGTTTGGTTTCATGGTTGAAGTTGTGTTGGTGAAATGATAATTCAATGTTGAAACCATATTTGGTTTCAACATATTTTTGCCTAGTTTTGTTGAAACCAAATTTGGTTTCGTCTGATTTTTGCCTGTTTTTATCGTGAAACCAAAGTTTTAATGGTTAAACAGTAAGTTTATGTTGAAACCAAATTTGGTTTCAATTGATTTTTACCTAGTTTATTTAGTCTGACTTGGAAGTTGGCGCGTTTGGTTTTATGGTTGAAGTTGTATTGGTGAAATGACAATTTTATGTTAGAACTAAATTTGGTTTCAACATATTTTTGCCTAGTTATTATTGTTGAAACCAATGTTATTGGTGATATGGTTAGTTTTTGGTGGTGGTGTTGCTGGTTGGTGGTGGTGGTGGTGGTGGATGGTAGTGGTGGTGGATGGTAGTGGTGTTGTTGATGGTGATGGTAGTGATGGTTGGTGGTGGTGGGATAGGGATGGTGGTGGCTGTGGTGTTGGTTGGTGGTGGCAATGGTGGTTTGTGGTGCTGATGGTGATGGTGCTGCTGGTATTGGTGGTGGCGATGGTGGTGTTGGTTTATGGTGGGGATGATGGTGTTGGTGGTGATGGATGGTGGTGTTCTTTGTGGTGGTGGTGGGGTGGTACGGGTATTGGTGGTGGCGATGGTATGGGTTGCTGGTGGTGTTGGATGGTGGTGGTGCTGGTTGGAGGTGGTGGTGGTGTTGTTGTTGGCGATGGTGGCGCAGTGGTGTTGCTAGTGGTGAGTTGGCGATGGTAGTGTTGGTGGTGAGAAGAGAATAGAGAT
Organism: Papaver californicum; assembly: GCA_023531435.1. NCBI lineage: Eukaryota > Viridiplantae > Streptophyta > Magnoliopsida > Ranunculales > Papaveraceae > Papaver > Papaver californicum. The sequence continues at coordinate 376,170 of JAJJMC010014740.1, read as the reverse complement.
TGGGGGTGGAGGCTTTTTTGTTTTTGTTTGGGTTGAATTAAAAGAAAGGATATTTTAGATAGTTTGTGTTAAATAAAGTTTTTGTTTATATTTTTATTAGTCGGGGTTTTAGTAGTACTAGGTAAGGATTTGTGGGGTTATAACCCACGGACTATTAAATATATGACCCTTTTACAAAATATCTGAAATGGTAATCAGTTACATGAATAAACTCTTAACTAGATTTGTGCCCGTGCTACGTACCGGGTATGTTTAACTTCTCATAACAGCTATCTTCTGATCAAGTTTTTTTCTTTAAAACAAAATTGGCATATAATCTGTGCTATACCCCGTCCCATGACGATATATTAAACCTTGATTGTAGACTCCATGATATCATCTCTAAAAGTATTTACAGTTATTACCAGTTTGTAATCAATCAATAATCTTGTGGTAACACTGTTGTAATCTAACTTATGGAATAATATTGTCACCAAAAATCTAGTTGTAAACTATACTTAAATAGTTCAAAGAGTTGCATGATGAAATGGACCTCAAATTGTTTTGCTAATTATTATGTGCTTACATTGGTGGGTTGTACCATTGACAAAGTATGCACGCATGACGGAGATGGAAGGTGTAAAGATGAGGTGCACGATCTGCATGGATACAATGAAGGAGGAGACATCGAGTTGGGGTACTGAAACAGAAGGAAAACAATACTCCATAGGAATGCCAAACTGTAGGGTAACAACAAAGAAAGGACTGTTTATCATGTAGGCAAATTAGTAACTGCTCAATCTGTAGACCAGATGCCCAACTGCTTATCATGCAGGCAAAATAATGTTCAACTCTTTACTGCTGAAATTACATAGCTGAAGAAAAAGTGCTATGACAATAAAGTCATCCTTACTTTATACATGCACTACCTTGCTGTTTGTTGAATAATTACAACTTGATATTTGTTAATGATATTTTGTTACAATCTCTTTTTGGAAGGTCTCGGCTTCGTATTCCACTGCTTTTCAAGGTTGTCTTGTGCCTGAATTATGAGAACTTCATTACTGTGAGAATTATTGAGAAAACAAACAATTTAACCCTTTGACCCAACTCAATATTCAGATTGGTCCTCTCAGATGTTGGCCTGGTGGCTTGTGTCTTTCAAGATCTATTGGAGATATGGACGTTGTGTCGGAGAAAAATGAACTTAAAATATATTTTGATTTTGGTGGGAATGGACCTTAGGACCTATAAGTCAATAAGGGACACTAGCTCATTTTTCACTATTGTGAATGAAGAACCTTTAGTCCCACATTGGAGAGACTAGAGATGAGTCCTCTCTTTATTACCAAAAATAATGCAACTAAGGGAGGCCCCTTAGGGTTTAGAAGCTTTTGTGGTTGGGGAAGGACTAAGGAAATGTGCTAGTTAGAACAACCATACTTTTCACACATGTGCGAAGCACACACGCTTGCGGTTGCGGCTTGCGAAAAGAAAAAAAAAGGGTGCGGGTGCGGGTGTGACCGTGGCTAAGGCTGCGGACCAACCAAGACTTACGTTTTTTGAATTAAATTTTGTTTTAAATGTGGGGGTGTCTGACCCCGGCTAGAATTAAGCTGTTTTAAAGAGAGAATATTTTCTGACCGTTTTATTACCTTTTCAAATTAAATTTCGCACTTAAATTTTTGATTAAATACAAAATTATTCTCACTCAATACTGTGCGGATTTCAGTCTTTTGGCTATAAAAGAAAAACGAGTTTTCATTTCAACTCACTCCTGAGCAGGCTACTATCCCTAGCTATTTTCCCCTCTTCTCGCTTTGTTTTGCGCAACTGTGTGTTTATTTCCCTTCTATTATCTTGCTGTTAAGTTCTTGAGGGTGATTAGTATTGTGTTTATACTAATCATAATGGGCAGTTCAATCCTGGACACATCTCCTCTGTTAGGATATAACATCTTTCATTATTGAGGAGTACCCGATGACTATTGTGTTAAGGACAATTTGCTGAGCAGGTGGCTCTGTCTTTGTGTGTGCATCAACATCAGAGTGTATATCATTTCAGTGACTTTCTAACGTTAACAATTTTCTCTGTTTAGTGTTATTTTCATTGTTGCAGATCCAACACGTTGGTGAATTCATCGTTCCTGTTCCGTATGTAAAGCAGGTGAAGGTTGCAACGCATTTGTTACCGCTGTTACATTTATGTCTTAACTCTTGAGAATCTGTTTAATCACTACAACTTGGTAGTTAACCCTGCTTTCGTCATCATTACAAAAATTTTCTTCGATTTAGCTTTCTTCTGCTGGAGGGAGACTTATCATATCAAGTGATGGTGTTTGGGATGCTTTATCCTCCGAAACTGCACTGAACTGCTGCAGGGGAATGCCTCCAGATGCTGCAGCTGAGTAAATTGTCAAGGTACCAAATCTATATAGATCGCTTAAGCTTTTTGCTGATGCTTCTCGTGATTGCATCAACAATAGTCCCTTGTTATTAAATTGGCAGGAAGTTTTATATTCAAAGGGGCTTCAAGATGATACAACATGTATTGTGGTCGATATTTTACCAATGAGAAACCCATACTTAAATCATCAATCGCAACCACTATTTGGCAAAAAAGAAAAGTATACCTGAATACCGGTTGTAACATCCTTCTGATCTGCATATAGAATCAAGAAAAACCATTAAATCAACAACAGTAGAAATAAACTAAAAGGAAGAAAATCAATAAAACCATCTATGAATGCTAGGTTGAGTTCAGCAAATCAAACAGAATTTACGCAACTGTCTAGACATTTATCATACTTTCAATTTATCCATTCACACAGAATCCGACCAAAACTTGTATCAGTGCACTGAAACATCAAATGTATGTTTTGATTGTCTGACTGCCTCATCTACTGCCAACTAAGATAGCAAGTTCACGAACATGAACAATTTCCCGAAGACAAAAAATCCCCAAGGTCTTCAGAAGTGATGAACAGCTCAAAAACCCATCATCTAAAACAAAACCCAGACCTCAAACAATTTTAAAAACAGAACTCAGACCTCAAATAGTACTAATCATAGACTTTAATCACAGAAAGTTGAAACCGTAAAAATAAAAACTTTATGATGAAAAAGTAAACTTACCAGCTGAACCCAAGATCAAATCTTTTTGATGAAAGAAATCAAGCAACTAAGTGGGGAGAAAAAGAAAAGAGTAATCTAAGAAAGGATCAATGGAAAAAATAGTACTTTTCAAGAGAGAAAAGGAAAGCGAGAGAGAGAAGATGTAAGTTTTTGATTTGAGATGACGGTGAGAGAGCGGGTAAGGTGGTTGAAAAGATAGAGAGCGGGTAAGGTGGTTGAAAAGATGAGATGGATTTTCTTACCGTTTACATGGACCTAGGAAAAAGTTAGCTTTAAAAAGGAAGGTGAGAATTTATTTTTAATGAAAACATGTATATGATTCATAATTTTCTCCCTATCTATCAAAAAATAATATTCTCTTCGTTTCTGGAAAAGAGTTACTTTCTCTTTAAATTTTTGTTCCAACAAAATAATTATTTTCATTTTTCAACATAAAAACCTTTCAAAACTACCCATGTTATTTTAAGAAATGTTATTATTCTCATTATAAAGATATATGTAGTATTAAACTTTTTGTTAGGGTAAATCTGGAAATAAATTATAAAAGTTATTCTCTCTCATCTTACCTTAACAATTGTGCAAATAGAAAAACTAACTATTTTCCTGAAATGGAGGGAGTAGTATAGATCTTTGGATTCTTTGCTGATGAAGTTGCCATCAGTGGTGAATATCTAGATGAATTTGTCACACCTTTTGCCATCCGTATCATTTGAAATTTTGATTTTGTTGTAACAGTCAAAGTAAAATACACGGACTATGTAAGGACTCCAAAATAGTGAATCTAGTAGTCATTCCCTTCGTTGAGTTTTTTTTTTTTTTTTTTTTTACTAAAAATGTTAAGATATAGTATTAAAAAGAAAGTTCAAAAGTGATTGCAAAAAAAATCAATAACGAATAAAAGATTTTCATCCAAAGAGATTTCTTTCGATAGAAATACCCTTGTAAATATCTAAATTAGAACACCATAACACAACAATATTAGCGTAAAAGAATTCTTCCCTTGACTTCAATCTTCTCCCGAAAGTCATTTTGTTCTTCTCCTTCCAAATAATCCAACACACCACAAAAGATAAAATTCTCCACCAATCACTATTCTTTCCCTTTAATTTATTTTGGTGCCGCGCCAAGAAGTTTTGTTGCAGAGTACATACAAAAAACCCATTTGATTTTGAAGACTTCTAAAAAATCATTTCAAATAGACAAGATAAAAGGGCAATGGAAAAATAAATACTTGGCCGTTTTTTCGCTTTGCCTTTAAAACTTGCAATTCATATTTTGGACGTTCATTTGGAAGGCCAGATGTTATCAGGTGTTCAAGAAGATAAATTATTATGTTGTTTCTACTGATAATAACAATAAACAACACATATGCTCTTTCGTTAGGGTGATGCACAATCAGAACCACATTCTCAGTAATATGTATTACCAAAGAGGATAACATGATACCAGCGAAAGAATGATAAACAATCATAAGGAAAAGTTTGGAATAACAATTAGAATTAGATTTATGGCCTATCCTGTTATCCCAGCAATTAAGCAATGTCAATCCTCATAATATCACTTATATTAACTTTTCCTCTGTTTGTTATGTCCTTCTCAGGAACCTGTGTCGGAGCAAGGAGTTTTACTATCTATATATGGAAATCATGCCAAAAGAGGAACTGAACTAGCTATTGATTGGGCCAAAGAGTTGCATAGGACTAACATAGACTTTTCTGCTGATGATGATATAACTCTGGAAGAAATAAAAGAGCTCTATGAGAAGGTGGTTCAAGGAAGATTTGATCTAGGATATATGCCATCAAATGAAGGGTGAGAATTTTATGAAATCTCTTTTGTGCTGGGTTTTCTTGTTAGAACTCAACAAAATCAAAACTCTTTTGATTTTAGGCTTGCTAAGTTGGTGGCTCATAACAGCAACATTAAGGGTAGTTTTAATTGAGAGGGCACTAAGTTGATGCATTTATCTCAATCTCCCGCTTTTGTAACTAATGTGGGAACTACAAATTCAATGCATGACTTCTTTTGGGTTCTGCATGAGGCTATTCTTGGCTCAGCATACCCAAACTTTATTGTGGAGTAACTGCTCTGAAAGTTACCTCATTTTTTCTTATAAGAAAATATATCGTGGACGTTAATTAACTCTTCTAGCATGAAGCATAAACAAAGTAGGAATAAAATTCAAGCTTGTTGCCCATAACATAAAACTTATTTTTATGGGGAAATTAGGAATATGTCCCGGATTTGAATTACCAGTTGAGGATATGTCCTGTAACGGTCGAAATTAAGGGATATGTCCTAGCCGTCCATTTTTTTCGTTAAATACATATTTTTAGACAGTTATGCCCTTGATCAACTTCATATTTTTTCCGTTAAATCAAATCCCGCTTCCGTCAATCAATCACCATCATGATCAACTTCATGAATCCAGGATATATTTCCAATTTTCCTCTCTTTAACCATTAAAAATGTTTTATGTGTGGAGGGCATAACTGTCTAAAAATATGTATTTAACGGAAAAAATGGATGACTGGGACATATCCCTTAATTTAGACCGTTACAGGACATGTCCCTTAATTGCTAGTTCAAATCCGGGATATATTTCCAATTTTCCTTACTTTTATTGGATTATCCTTATGCCATAACAGAGACGTATCTTGATCTAAATTACTAGAATAATTGTCATCCAACAAGTCATCATAACACCAACTCACCTTGAAATCACCACCGTCACCTGTGCTTATATACTTAACACTGTCAGGCACACCAAGTGTTCCTGCGAAATTGAGTAAACATAACAGCTGATCTCTTGAGCATTTCATCAGGTGTTTACAAACCTCTCCACTGCAAATTCCAATTACCATCTAATAAAAAATCCTTAACAGATCGCCACTTCCCTCTAGTCTTCTTATACAGTCTTGGAAAGTCCAACCGTAAAATCTTATATTGGCACCATTTATCTTCTCAAAAATGAATGGCATTCCCCGAATTGACCATACACCTATGATGTGGTTTATAGACAGTGGTAGAAAAAGTATTGCTCGTTCGGACTTGTGAAGACTGATTAAAGACTTAATCCTAATTTAGGCTAGAAAATAAATAAAAGATGATGACAAAATTACAAGGAACTGGGAGTTACTGAGACTCATAATTCCACCATTTTCCATATTCATGCGATTCATATATTAATTCTAGACAATTTATATCTCATATGATAAAAGTATTGACTCCGATTCTTAGCCAAAAGTAGATTTTTAAAACATCGATTGTAAATCTTAAGCATGGACCATCAAAACACTTAAGCTAAGCATGATCCATTAAATTAAATGACAACCAAATAAGAAAAATCAAATTATATTAATGCAAAAAGTCATAAAAGAGTTAGTTATATTTACCACAATCATGATAAAAATAGGTTCTTCCATTATCCCAGTGTTGGGGTTTAACTCACTTTGCTCAAAATATTCTCAAAAGATTGGTATATAGCTTAAAAGTGTTTTAGAAGAAGAAGAATGCAAGAAAGAACTGACCAATTGAGTCGTAGGATGATTAAAAATGATTTATTGAATAAACGACTTACTCCAGACGCAGTGAAAGAAGCACACACTTAATGTGTATTTAAACTCTAAACTGTTGCAGGAACTATCCACTGAACTGTTATAAAATATATTGAATTTAAGAGAATATACCATGGACATAAACAACAGTTCTCCTTTTAAGCCACTATTTCTTCAACCTTTTAGCAACACTTTCTTCATCTTCTTCACGAGCAGAATTTTTATCTGATTTTTTTTTCTCGCTCTTCGGCCTCTTCTAGCCCCCTTAAACTATTCTTTGGACTCTTTTATATATAATATAACACCAAGCAGTCGATTATCTTCCAAAAATCCTCTGCTTTAATCTTCACATAATCTTCTTTTAATGAAAAATATCATCGGGAATTATTTTATTTCTCTTTGAACAAAATCTCGATCAGACTCATTGATGATCTTCTTCTCGTTGCCTTGTTTGTTCTGATAAAATAACAATGGGTATGGAAAGAAACTCTACAAAATAGGAAAGTCAATCCATGTGTTACATGAAAATCACTTTTCTCCCTGATTTCTTTCCGAGACTATAACTTTGATTCTGTTGTGATTTTTATGTTTCCAAAACTTGTAAAACTCTTCTTATTAGGGCAAGAGAATATCCAAGCCTTTAAACTCTTCAAATATTAACCCAACTCACGTAGAGAATCATCACAGATCAAGAGAGAAAAAGTCTCGCTAAAATTATATTTGAATTCCAAAGAGGTGGGTGCTTTTATAAACGCCATGGGTTCCTTTATCAATTATGTGGGTGTCTTTATCAATTTTTATCATATTTTTTTACAATTGTTTATTCTTCGAAAACACCTACAAATTAAAGAAAATAACATTATTAATACCGAATTTAAGCACTAACAATTATAAATATGAGATCAAATAAGACACGTAAATGTTTCTATCAAATACCCCCAAACTTATATTTTGCTAGTCCTCGAGCAAATCTAATCTAGAAATAAAAATCCTAACTTACTTTCGCAGGCATCGCGATTGTACTTTGCGTGTGCAATAAGCCTTTAAACCCATAGGTGTCCCCATCGGAAGAGTTTTGTCTCGTGAGGGTTTACAAGAGATATACCCACAAAACCTTTACTCCAAATCCTAGCTACTTGTAAACGATTGAGGGTACACACTAAACATGCTATTTAGTTGGCATAAAACTCTTTGGCTATGGGAATCATTACCCTATATGAGTCCAATTTTTGTATACGAGTTTGCACTCAAACGTACTAAAATTCATATATAAGTAAACAAAGCTCTACTCAGACAGTCGTACAACGAACCGATACTCACAATCAATCAAAGTTCAATCACATGAATAGATTTTGAAGATGGATATGGAGATGATGAAGTTTGCACCCGTTGACTAAGGTGAACAGTGTTTTCCATATCTGTTTGAAGGTCGCCGCCATGATGAATTCTAATAGATTGAGATGCGCTCCCACTGGTCTTAATCCTTATACTAATATCGACTCAGCTGGTATATACAAGGGCCATAGCGGTCGATTTATTGAAAATAATTATTTACACCATTTTTTAATTATTTTTTTCTTTTGGTCTCAATATAATAATGGGGCTTGATCTCAATCACTCTACTTCATCCCAACGACGATAATAAGTCGATACTAGTGAACCACCAAATCACTTAGAGAAACACAAAATTGCAAAAATAAAAACAGAAGGTGAAATGATTATGATGATTCTGAGATATGGTGACGACTATCATGTTATTTCTAACAACCTGAGCTTTGTCCTTTTATGAATAGACCATTTAGTTGGGTTCCTCAACTACTATAGACAAAGTTTTTGCTTCCATCTACCTAGAATGGTTAGTGTCATCCTGAATTGTTCACAAGTTTCTAAATATTGGAGTTTTATACTGCAACTAATAATTTCTCCCTTACCCCCAAACTTAAATCTCATATTGTCCTCAATGTTCTAAAGATGAAATTGAAAGCATGAACAAGGAAAACCTGTTACCAATTTGAAGAAAAGTGTTAAGGAAGGATATTACCGTGTTGCATGAGCATGGGTTACCTCCCAAGAAGTGCTAAGTTTAAAGTCTTCATCCAGACTAAGAAAGAATTCGTCATCTCATAAAATCATATAGTAATAGCCGGAACAACTGTGGGTCATCTGAATCAAATAGAGCTGACACAAATAAAAAGAAACTGCAACAGGCCAAGAAAGTGAACAAACAGAGCACAACCGTATCTAGTTTTCTGTTTAGGACAACTATATTTAGTTGTGGTTCATGTTCAGGTTCTAGAAAAGGGTCTAGATAAATATTTTCATGGGCGGGATTTCCTCATAGGAAAGATCAGAAAGGTCACGTTGTAAGGCACATAAAAATAACCTGAATAATTTTGGATTCTCAAAGTTAATCAGACTGGACTCACACAGTTGACCACAATAGAGGTGGTGGTCATTCTTAAGCAAATGTGTTGATTCTAATCTCCTAAAGTAATTAGGCTTAATCTCAAAACTTAATGACTGACACATTTGAAATTCAAACGTTCCCCCCAATTGAAAGAAAATTATTTGGTGGGAAAACAAAATCAATCTTGGTATTATCACCTGGGTAGACCACATCAACCAGAGGATGGGTCTCTAACAACTGAACTTCTTTTTGGACATCATTAGGTTCGGAAAAACGTGTTTGAAGATAATCTCTTCAAATGGTAGAGGCATATAAGTCAAGTCCCAAGTGAGGGACCTCTATACGATTCAAAGGTAAACCACGTGGAGAATGGTATTCACCCCCAAACTTAGAATTTTCAGTGTCCTTGGATAAATTAGTCATAATTTCCCTAATCTTTAGATCGTTAGATTCCTGAAAATGGTCAATTTCCTCTTCTAAGTTATATCAGGTGGTGCATCCTCACTCATATTTAAAATCTCTACGAGTCTATCTTCTTCGTTTGAGACTATTGTTCCTGAATCGTTGGACTCTAAAACACTAGTCTCAAAATAGACTCGTTCCTCTAAACCATCATCGTCTTCATAATAACAAGAAAAAATTTCACCGTCTATAACAATGGTATCTCTAGTTAAATCCCTTTCCTCTTGAATAGTTAAATAATCATTATTATTAGGATCGGAACTAGAGACATCATTATTATCATGAAATTCAAATGGTGTAAAAATTTCATGATCATTATGACCACGGATTTCAAAATCTTCATTAATACTCTCTTCATCATCATAATAATATAAAGATGATCGAACCTTATTTGAACAAGTAGTGTCTTCAATTCTAACCTCGTCCTCGAGATTAGGTAAATATTTGTCATTATTATCAAGGGTAAGATTGGAAACACTATTTTGACAATTAAATTCATCTTGAAAAATTCTCATCGTTGCAATTCTTTCCTTCGTCTCTAACTTATACCTATATTCCTCTAACTAAACCCTATTTGCTATCTCAGTTATCTTCTTGAGTGATTCTTCTAGAGTTATAATAGGTTTATAAGGAGTACTCAATCGCAACTGCTCGGGTGATTCTTCTAGAGAAGTATTTGGGTCACCATAAGGAGTACTAGACCACATCTGCTTCATAGATTTTTCGAAAGAAATAGTACTGGATTGAAACTTCTCGTGGGCATCCTTCAAAGACAAAGAACTCGAATTTTGCTCGTTTTCTCGTTCATATGACTGGTGCACGTATGAATAGTACTTGGGATCGCCATGGTATGAACCATAACCTTCAGAAGGTTGGTAGTGGTCCCAAGTACTATCCATACTATGATCATAGTACGGGTAATGTCCATTTTGAAACTCGGTCGGATATTCATTGTATTAGCTATCGTAATACCAGTTCGACATTTTTTTTTTAGTTTTTTTTAAGTGCACGTGCAAATGCAGGTTCGACTAAAATTGGGTAGGCTCAGGTTACCTTAGCAAAATATATATATATATAGTCAAAGACTGGTCAAAGGTACAAGGTTGAGGTTTGTGGTGTTTCGGTTGATAACACCCAGAGGATTCAGCGTACTGTCCCACGTGTTATCCTAATAATCGGTGCTGGAAGATGCAATTGGTGTGTGCAAGTATTTTTTTTTTATATAAAAAAATAAAATATTTGCAAATTAAAAATAAAAAAAAAATCCTAGTCTAATTATGTACAAATAAAATAAAGTCTCGGGTTTTTATACTTACCTTTTCGGCTGCTTATTCCACTTTCCCTTTTTAACTTCAAGAAAAATCTGCATACCAAAAATACAAGAAAAATACCCAAGTAAAATCTAGAAAATAGAATAAAAATAAAGATAAAATAAATCCTAAATAAAAATTAAACATAAAAAAAATCTAAAACCCTAACCTAAGAACAAGTCCCAGTTGGCGCTGTTAAAAATTGATGTGGTTTATTGACAGTGGTAAAAAGAGTATCGTTCACTCGAACTTGTGAAGACTGATTTTAAACTTAATCCTAATTTAGACTAGAAAATAAATAAAAGATGATGACAAAATTACAAGGGACTGGGACTTACTGAGACTCAGGATTCTACCATTTTCCATATTCATGTGATTCATACATTAATTCTAGACAATTTATAGCTCATATGTTAAAAGTATGGACTCCGATTCTTTGCCAAAAGTAGATTTTTAAAACATCGATTGTAAATCCTAAGCATGGACCATTAAAACACTTAATCTAAGCATGATCCATTAAATTAAATGACAAGCAATTAAGAAAAGTCATAAATGAAATTAAATTAATACAAAAAGTCATAAAAGAATTAATTATATTTATCACAATCATGAAAAATGGCTTCTTCCATTATCCCAGTGTTGGGGTTTAGCTCATTGTGCTCAAAACACTCTCAAAAGACTAGTACATAGCTCAAAGTGGTTGAGAACAAAAAGAATACAAGAAAGAACTGACCAACTGAGTCGTAGAATGATTAAAATGATTTATTGAATAAACGACTAACTCCAGACGCAGTGAAAGAAGCACAGACAATGTGTATTTAAACTTTAAACTGTTGCAGGAACTATTCACTGAACTGTTACAAACGATATTGAGTTTAAGAGAATATACCACGGACATAAACAATAGTTCTCCCTTTTAGCCACGATTTCTTCAACCTTTTAGCAACACTTTCTTCATCTTCTTCACGAGCAGAATTTTGATCTGATTTTTTTTTCGCTCTCTGGCCTCTGCCATCCACCCTAAACTATTCCTTAGACTCTTCTATTTATAATACAACACCAAGCAATCGATTCCTATGCTTTAATCTTCACATAATCTTCTTTTAATGAAAATTATCATCGGGAATTATTTTCTTTCTCTTTGAACAAAATCTCGATCAGACTCATTGATGATCTTCTTCTTGTTGCCTTGTTTGTTCAAACAAAATAACCATGAGTATAGAAACAAACTCTACAAAATAGGAAAGTCAATCCATGTGTTATGTGAAAATCACTTTTCTCCCTGATTTCTTTCCGAGAGTATAACTTTGATTCTGTTGTGATTTTTATGTTTCCCAAACTTGTGAAACTCTTCTTATTAGGGAAAGGGAATGTCCGAGCTTTTAAACCCTTTAAATATTACCCCAAATCACGTAAAGAATCATCACAGATTAAGAGAGAAAAAGTCCCGCCAAAATATATTTGAATTCCAAAGAGGTGGGTGCCTTTATAAACTCCATGGGTGCCTTTATCAATTTTTAGTCCATTTTTTCACAATTGTTTATTCTTCGAAAACACGTACAAAATAAAAAAATAACATTATTAATACTGAATTTGAGCACTAACAATTATAAATATGAGATCAAATAAGACATAAAAATATGTCTATCAACCTACTATGCTGATGAAACGCTGGTAACATCTTTAAAATTTCTTTCCATATTCCCCTACTCTGATTCATATTGATCTCCCTTGGTAACAATTCTAAAGAATCTTCCCCAGTCTGCTCTCTCATAACTTTGCACCACAAAGCTTGATTTTCTCTTCCATACCTCAAATCCATCTTGTCATGAAAGCAATATTCATCACCTTTAATTAAGTCTCCAATGCCTAGACCACCTTTTTCTTTGGCCAAGCAGATCATCTTCTTTTCAACCGTCGTAGGTAGTGTATAAGTGATATATAATATAAAGGAATTTGATGACAGTGTGCTTTCAATTAAAGTCATTATGCCCTCCTTATTAAGAAATTTAACTATCCATGTCGCCAACCTCCTTTCCATCTTCTCAATTATCTCATCCCATACTGTAGCTTTTCTAGGCGTTGCTCCAATTGTGATACCAAGATATTTCATTGGTAAACTCTCCACTTTACGACCCATCTCATCTGCTAATAACCAAATCTGCTCCCACACTTATCATTGAACTCTTTTTAAATTCAGTTTCAGTCCCGTAAAAGTTTCAAAAAGAATAAGAATTATAAGCAAAACACGAACTTGAGAAATATCGGCATCTAGAAAAATTGTCTTATCATTTGCAAAATGAAGATGCAAGATTTTAATACCCCTTATTTTAGTTGAAAACCCCTCACACTTCCCGTAGAGACGCTTTGGAAAATAATTTAGTAAAAATTTCAGCCATCAAAAGAAATAAGAAAAGAGATATAGAGTCACCTTGTCTTAAACCTTTTGACGGATTAAACTTCTCAGTGGAAGTAACATACCATTTCATCTGTTGCACCAATTTGAAACCAAACCCATGCGCCTCTAAGATCCCCAAAAGAGAAGACCATCAGACATTATTAAAAGAACCCTATTATTGGGATGCAACTCTTAGCTTTTGAGGGATGCATAGAATATAATTGTCCTAAATGTAGATATGGGGTACTCATTTTAGATAAAAAAAAGATAGGATTACCCTTTGTATTCTTATTACCAGATTACCCTTCAATAACTAAACCTAACTCTAATTAAAATCCAAATCAAAACCTAAAAAAACACCCATCCATTCAATTCTTCTTCTCCTTTATAGTTTTCTTCTTCTTCTCCATTTCTTATCTATTCCCTCTCCTACTCAAACGACGATTAATCGTCGATTCTAAAAACTATTCATCGACGATTAAACTTTTTCTATAAAACAAGATGAGGTCGAAGCAAGTGACCAAAGGAACCAATTTACACGCGAAGGCAACCACTTGATAAAGATTCAAGTTCAAGTTCTTCCGAAGAACCCGAAGAGCCACAGCACCAATCGACCAGCGAAAAAGAAGAGCAAACTCATGTTAATCCTCCAGCAATAGCTCGTATAAGGTAGGAATCGAAAAACCCACCATTTTTCAATCAAATTTATTACATAATTAGGGTACAATCGATAATTTTAGGGTTCATAGTTCCACTTTCAGAACTACCAACCGTAAAAGAGTATTGTTTCCATCTACGGTAGGGAGTTCATAGTCTCCCAACCGTAAATTAATAAATGTTATTCCTACAGTTAGGAACTTAAACATTCCTAACCATAAATATGTTAAGTTACAACTAATACAAAAATTTGAATACCCATCTCACTATACAAAATCAGGGAATTTATAACAGTTGTTTTGCTAACGGTAAACTTTTTTGGAACATCGTATCATCGTTATAAAAATTTTAACGTGAGTAATCGTTGCTATAATTGGTATATGTTACTGAGTTTCGGGAGGGTTGTGGTTAATCACCTTCGTATCCTCAACTCTATCTGCGCCCCAGTTCTACTCACCCTCAGGATGAACCCCAGCATCCAACAATTCCCTTTCTTTTCTCCAAAATTTTTTCACATTATAACTCTTCATTTTAATTTCCAAAAATCAGAAAACAAGATCAAAATCATTGAAATTAGTTTTTTTATTTAATATGTCTGCAAATTAGAGCAGAAATCAGTTGAGAGGTAGATAAAAAAGTTAATGTGTTGATAGAAAAACAGTTAAGATATTTCTACAACCTATCTTTCCCCTCTATTTTCATCGACTTCATGGTTTATCCCTGCCGCCAACCATTTCACCGGAAAATTCATCAGTCCACTTTGAGATGCAGAAAATTTCATCAAGACATTACTACAGAAAAATCATCAGAAAACTCATCGAAAAAAAGTTGAGACATTTTATCCCTGCCGCCATCCATATCAACGGAAATTAAATTCATCATATCACTTTGAGATTCAACTGCAGAAAACTTCATCAACAACAATGAATCAATCGATTCTTCTGTAAAATATCGATCTAAGCCTAAATTTAGGTTTAATCGATCTCTCATAGAAGTATCGACACTGATTCATAATTTTGGAAATGCAAATCTGGGTTGTCTTCATCTAAGGTATGTCATTCATTCATTTTTCTTGCAAATCGAAATTTTTTCAATATTTGGGGGTTTAATGATTTTACAAATTGGAGGATACAAACTATAGATTGTGAATGATGCAAATCTATATGTGGTTGTAGATTTTAGGTTTATTTTTATCTAATGCTGTTGTGAATTGTATCATGTCATAAGAATGTTTTGTTGATTATGAACATCTCAATAGCATGCTTTATGCCTACACCAAGTAGTTTCATGAGTCAGTTGATTATATAGGTTGAATACAATGTTATCCTGATTTATATTAATTGTCAAATTATAGAATAAAATTAGGTTTGCATAAACCTCCGCCAAGTAGTTTTATGGTTTTTGTGTTTGTTGACTGTGATTAAGAAGATCTGTAGATGTTGCAGTACATTGTATTCTGTTTTGAGAATAGCTCAGTGGAATTTGTAGGTTTAGTTGATAATTAAACTGAGTCAGACACAATATTTCATTTGATTGTAGGATGTTGGTTTGTAGATGGGTAATCAATTGATTGTATATTGAAGCAGAAGCTCTAATGAGAATCCCAACAAGTAAAGAGAACCTAATGTTCACAATTTGTTTCCTTTGCCTAGTCAGATTCTAGTTCTTTGTGATTTGAATTCATTACAAGATTGTAGATTAAAATTAGGTGTGTATATGCCTCCACCAAGTAGTTTTATGTGTCAGTTGAATTATGTAGGTTGAATATGACTCAATCTTGAGTCATGTTAATATGGATTTGAAAGATGACATAGTATTGAAGCAGTAGATCTAATTAGACTTAGACATAGTATTTTGGAGTGTAGGATGTCAGCATTAGTGAATAAAGATTGTATTATGTCTTTAGAAGCAGTTTCTACAATTTAGATGAAAACCAAAGAAAAAGTAGTATTCGTATAAGACCGTATATCTAGATTGCAACCTGAGTCTCCAACATTATCAATACCCAGCCATACACAAGAAATCACAAAAAATATAGCTTTCTTCATTTCATTTTAAATGTATTAGAACCTTTGTGTTCGTTCAGTTTTGTTTTGCAACACTGTTATTTCATATCTAGTTACTAAAGCAAAAAAATGTAATCCCTTACATCATAGTGTCAACATTAGCATTCGAAAAACATAAAACTTGAACCTAAATCCAAAACATAAACCCCACGAAACAAATTTCCCCTGCATTTTCCCCTTTGATGATTTTCACATTTCCAAAATCTAAAAAACAAAACAAGATTGAGTCTTTCTCATTGTATTAGAACCTATTCATTTCAATTCTTCTATGTACTTTGATGATAGGTATTTCTACAAAATACTAAGTTGTGTTACCATTTGCAAACTTAATATCATTATTTCCATTAGAGCAACTAAACCCAAAAAATCCACCAGCTCTTTTACAGAAGAATTGAAAATTCGAGAAGTCTTACCCATTGTTGTCCATCACTCGAAATCGGTATCGAAATCGAAATCATTTTTTTTTTCGACTCCAATTCCAGATCCATGTCAGAGTCAGTCACTACATTGAGTATAAACTCATTTTCTGAATCACAACGTGCTAAATATGCCTGATACTCTTCCTCAATATCCTCTTCTTTCACTCCATCCTTAAAACTCTCATTTTCACTTCATGCATGATGTGATTTTAATATAGTGGTAAAAGGGTTTGATTCTCAGACTTGTGAAGATTTTCGATTTCTAGACCTAATTTAATGACTAAAAATAAAGAAGATTAAAGCAAACTTGATTTTAAATTGATGGGAAGAACTAGGGTTAGGGATTCCACTATTAACCAATATTTCATGTGATAAAATCTTACAATTCTTGTATTCAACTTATTCTAAATATTGCCAAAGTTAGGTTTTTAAAAGAATAATTTTAAATCGACAGTAAGAGACATCAAAAGTTTAAAACTAACATGACACATCAAAAGAAAACAAATTTATTTGAGAAAAACCATTTATTCAATTTAATTCAAAGAAATTAATCATAAAAGAATTGTAAAAAATAGATAAAATAGAAGTTACCACTTAATTATAGGAGAAATAGCTTCCTCCGTCTCCCCAGTGATGATGATTAGCTCATTATATTGGAAACACCCTCAAAATAGATTTTCATAGCTCAAAAAAGTGTTTACAAAGATGAATTAATAGTAATACAAGAGAACAGAAACGCTTATAAGCGTTACAGAGACTTGTTCTCTGCGTTACAGAAGAAAGAAAAGAAAACAGAAGAGAACGGACCAGGGACGCTTTAGAAATTCAAAAGTATAAACAACGGGTTCAGCGAAAGTTTCCTGGAGCCTTTGTTCTTCGTTTTCTTCTTTACAGCAGCAGAATTTTTTCTTCCTGATTTTTTTTCCGGTGGCTCTGCCTACCTCCCGATAGATTTCTCATTGATTCTCTTTGGTATTTGTAGGGTTAGTAAACCCTAGAGACCCTTCCTAACCGATAAGTACTCAAAGAACAAGTCCTAATCACTCTCAAATCTTGTGATATCCGAAACAGAGAAGAACTCTGTTTTACCGTCCAGATTCATTCATGTGGCCAATTTTTTCGGCTGAAACACGTCTTGTGACGTGTATTGATGTTATCCTGGTTGTTTAACTTCACTTGGGTGAATTAGAATTACCCCAAATCACTAAAAACACGTACAAACCAACTCACAGGAGTTTTCTCACGTAACAATACTTCTTCCCGCCATTTTTGGTTTCCAATTCAAAAGGGGGGTGCCCCAAATCCAAGAGCTGGGTGCCTTTAGTAATTTTTCCGGGTGCCTTTATCAATTTTCGAGCCGATTTTTCCAAAAATGTTTATTTCTCAAAAATACCTACAAAAACTCATAAATAGTACAAAATCGAACACTAGTAAAATATATAATCGAACGCAATTTAGACACAAAAATGTGTCTATCAATGCACCTCTTTTAACCCTCATCATGTCTCTTCTGAACTCCTTCACTGCTCTTTTCCTAGCCATCTTATTCCTCACAAAAAAAAACTCCTCTGGGTAATCAACATATTTTGCTTTCTCGCTCTTCTCTCTCTTCTTTGCCCCTTCTTTATGTTGTATTATTTCATGCATTTGTTTACAAAGTTCATCCATCTCTTCTGTGATCCTTTTTTTTCCTGCAATTGTACTTTTTTCTCTTCTTCTCTCCTCTTCTTGGCCTGCAATTTTGCTTCTTTTTTCTCTATATACTTCTTCGCTCTCTCTGTTTCCTCCAAATCCATTTGCTCCACTACTTGTTTCATTATGTAGAAATGGGCATATCTTTTCATTTCATTTTCCATCTTCTTCTCTCGCTTAAGTTCTTCCTCTGTCATTGGGGCCCTGCCTTTAGATTGTTTGGAACCACTACCTTTTTCTGGATTTGTTGGCGCCATTAATATCTCTCAGAATTTTTTATTTTGAAGATTTATTTCTTCTTTTTGTTTTGATTAAGAGTAATTGGAAGTTTATCGGTTTCTCATCCTTTTATTGAGTGGAGATTAACCATAAATGTAATTTAATTTATGGCGCATCGTTAAACTTCAAATCCCCTGGTAGAGCATGCCTCTTCAATTGCATCCAATTTTTTTTGGCGCATATACGGATAGTCCCCAGGAAGACCGCGCCTCTTCAATCAGTTTTAGCCGGGTTTTTTTCAAATCCATAATTACTCCTTGATATTTAACAGATGGGCCCATTACCCTCCTGTTTGTAGGGAAAGATGAATTGAAGGCTATTTGGGGGAGAAAGTGGGTGAATAGGTGACACTTCGTCAATCCTTAGAACATTTTTGTTGTTAAAGCACTTTGTTTAGGTTCGAGAGATCAATTTGTACAATTCTGTCCTAAACCAAGCAATAGATGTTCCAATCTTGCTTTTAGTCGCAAAATAAGAAGGAGAAGGGTTGGTCTTAGGGAGGGAAGCGAGAAAAGAATGAGGTCAGAGTGAATAGATATGAAAAATTGGATATCCGAGTTCTTTAGTGTTCGACTAGGAAATTCAGAATTGCTCTGTTGTTCAGACTTATGTAAAACTTGTATATAAATTGTTCTCTTGTTCAATTTGTTGAACATCTATTTATATCATATCTACTGTAAACACTCGACTTCTTTTCTGGAAGAAATTGTCGATGGTTGAGTAATGGTAAAGTGGAGAAGGTGGAGAAGGTGTTGACAACTGCTGTCCACTTCGATTAAGGTTGAATAGTCAGTTACTCAACCTTCCACTCCTTTATTCACTTGCTATCGACCTTTCCAGAACTTCTCTTTAGTGGGCGTACTGCTGCACCACACGTCGTAGACCGTCAGACAAAAACCCTAATTAATATCTCCCCATTTGTGACATTGGATGTCTCGTGTAATATTGTAGTATCAAACAATACTAATGTTAAGTCGATTAAGACCTTCTCAATGGGTCTCTTGACTGAAGACTTGTCCATCTTGACTAGCTAATGAGTCTAGCAGAATAAAATGTTATATGTCTTGCTTGACTAGCTTATGAGTCTAGCAGACTAAAATAAAATAAATGTGTCCTGCTTGACTAGCTGAGGAGTCTAGCGGGCTAGAATAAATATGTATTTGTTAGTGTATGAGGAGCAGTGTGTCCCTCTTAGCCAATTTTGCATCGACGTGCTTATTTTGTAAAAATAGGTGTATGCTGCTGAGCATGAAAAATTATGTGTGAAGCCTCATACAAAAGAGAGAGGCTTAGTATGGCTTAGGATTTTTGAGATTTGTTGAAACCCTAAAATATTTAAACCAAAATGTTCACGTGAATACAAGAGGATGCCAATTTGTTCTCACGTGAAGAATAGAAGAAGAGGGACGTCAAACTCGTCCTCTCATGTGAAATAGGAGGAGCGGGGACTATACAATCCTGATTTGTATTCATTCACAAAGTGTAGAATAAAATTAGGTGTGCATAAGCCTCCACCAAGAGTCAATTATGGTTTTTGTGTTTGTTGATTGTGATTAAGAAGATCCGTAGATGTTGCAGTACATTATATTCTGTTTTGAGAATAGCTCAGTGAAATTTGTAGGTTTAGTTGATAATAAACTGAGTCAGGCACCAGCACCATTTGTTTGTAGGATGTCACCATTTGTTTGTAGATGGGTGAATCAATTGATTGTATATTGAAGAAGAAGCTCTGATGAGAATCCCAACCAGTAAAAAGAAGCTAATGTTCATAATTTGTTCCTTTGCCTAGTCAGATTCTAGTTCTTTGTGATTTGGATTCATTCCAGATTGTAGATTAAAATAGGTGTGTATATATATGCCTCCACCAAGTAGTTTTACTTTTCAGTTGAATAGGACTCAATATTGAGTCATGTTATTATGGCTTTGACAGATGACATAGTATTGAAGCAGTAGCTCTAACTAGACTCATACATAATATTTTGATGTAGAATGTCAGCATTAGTAAATAAAGATTGTATTTTGTCTTGAGAAGCAGTTTCTGCAATTTAGATGAAAACCAAAGGGAAGTAGTATTTGTAATGCAATTTCTTCCTATTTTCGAATAACACTGTATATCTAGATTACAACCCGAGTTTCCAACATTATCAATACCCAACCATACACAAGTGACACTTTGGAGTTATAACCCACGACCTATATTATAAATAGAATCTAGTTTGTTAGCCTTCAAATTCAGATGCAGGAAATAAATTTACTTCTAATACCAAAAAAAAAAAAAGAAAAAGAGATTGATGTAAAGGAAAAATTGTATATCGATAGTTTTCAGAATAAATAAAAACATGATAAATCGAGGATATACCAAAAAAAACGTTCATGAGGAAAAACTACAATTTGAAGCTCAAAATCTAGCCAGTGACGAACACTAAACATAATCTAATCGTACCTTCATCCAGATCGTTAAGTCTAACGGGGGAATTCATATGCTAAGCCAATCGAGCTCTTAATCTGACGCTGGCAGCCAGTCAGGTTCTATCCAACTGCAGCATACTTGTTCGTGCATACAGTAGAAATCCTGGCCAGATACTTGCCTTCCAAGTGAGAAATATATATCGGTCTTGAGGCCATAGACCATAATTCCTTCTTCCTTTCTGGGAAATAAATTTTATTCTTCATATGCTTATAAGTAGGGGTGTTCATGGCCGGTTTCGGTTCGGTTTTGTGCCAAACCAAAACCGAAACCGGCAAGGTCGGTTTTCTAATTATTTTTCTATAACCGTTCCGTTTACCGCCAGTTCGGTTTTACTCGGTTTTCTCTCGGTTTCGTTTTTTTCTAACTGGTTTCAGTTAATCGTTTGGAAAATTAAAATTCAAAAAAAACAAACAAAAAAATCAAAAAAAAAAATCAGAAAAATCATTTTTTTTAAAAAAAAAAAGTGGATTCTTCCATAACTAGAAGAGAACTAGGGTTAGAAAGTTAGGGTGGGATTATATATCAAGGGTAATGAAGGGTTCAGATTAGATATATCAAAAACTAGATAAAGGGTCTTAAATAGTCGGTTTTCGGTTCAGTTTTTGGCTAAACCAAAACCGAAACCGTGACTACCGGTTTCCATACTTTTTTTCCATAACCGTTCCATTAGTAAACGGTTCGGTTTTGACCAATTCGATTCGGTTTTGACCAATTTCAGTGGATACCCGTTACCATGTACAGCCCTACTTATAAGGGGGAATTGCGAAGAAAGAAGAGGTTCGACTGACGAACAAAGTATGGTTTCCCAGACTTTCGAATTCAACCCATACCATTTGGGAGAAATCCAATCTAAAAATCTGAACCCAGTTCGGCTTACGGTTTAAAACGATTGATAACAGTTTCCGGTCGCACACTGCCAAGAAGCTGTCGCACGCAGAATTGCAAATCATTTGGGGTTTGACAAGTACTTTCCAACTGAAATCATCTGCTAAACTAAAAACTCCCACGGCTCCACTACCATCTAAACAATAAAAGATCCGTTATAGAAAACTGGATTACTAAGTTTACTGGGATTGAATTCCAAGTACTTATTAAGAGAAGAATCTAGTACCATGCCTTCTTCAGAAGTTAACTTAGGATTTTCATATTTACTATGGTGCCAACAATCACCTCCCCGTGCGATGAACCAGATTTCCACTTCGAATTTTGTCCATCCGGCGATAGCAAAAACTACGCAATCCAGAGAAGTTGGTGATGTTGAGAAACATATCCCCCAAAATGTACAACTATGCGGTAAGTCAGGAAATTGGATTATCTCCCTTGTGAAGGGATTGAAGAAGAATATGTTTGAACCTCCTTGGGACATCAGTAGCCAACTTCCCTTTAAGAACAGGATCTTAGCATCGAATAACAATTCAGAGAAGTTCATGAGATTCTTCTCTCCACTACAATTTGCTGGGTCTACAAAATTGTAGACACCACATTGCTCATAATGCGAGAAAACTAGCCATGGAAGTACTTTCACTTGTGGCATTGCTAGTCGAAGCACTGCTCGGAAGTTTTTGTAGTCCACGGAATTCAGATAATTTGGAAGCACAACCAAGATTTCATTACAAACAACACCAAATTTCCCCAAATCTCCTAATTCCCTACTGCTTTTCTTTTGCTCCTCTTCTTACATAACACCGTTTTCCTCCAGTACCATCGCATTTACCTCTTCTACATCGTCACATAACATATCTTCTACTCTTCTTCTTCTATTAGCTATTCTACAAGTTAAACAAACACACTACACATTATCAGCATAAATTAGACGAAGTCAACAAAAACAAGATAAACCAACAAGTGTATTTAGTACGCACTCTAAAGTTACCTGACAGTTGTGCTTCGTATGCTGAAATCCTGACCAAACCATGAATAATCTAATCTTTCGTCAGCTAAATTTCGACACACAACATATAACTCATCCCTTTTGCAACAAAAGATTTTTCTGGCCGAATTTTGAAGAGATCGTAACTTAACTATACTCCATTCATTGTCTACCTCAGGGAAATAAGACACAATAAACTCAGTAGTGCTATCATCACTAACAATGAGAAAAGACACCCTAGAATTATAACCACTAACGGAGGAAAAGCACATTAATGCACAACTTTGAATATTTACTTGGCATTAGTCTTAGTCTTACTAATCAAATTGAGTAGAGAAGGTAACCGAATTACTTTCGACGATACGGCATTCCACATTATACAATCCCCCAACTTCCAATTGGAATATTTCTTCAAATAATGATCATCGATATTAGGAGGATTACTGTCATTGTGAGCATCATCATATGTTATAACCAACCAATCTTGATGAGAAGGTGATTTCCAATATGATTTGCCATGCATTTCAGATCTACCGAAAGGAAAAATATCAAATAATAAGTTAGGATTTACCTGACGAAGATGACGAGAAATAGTTATATGATTAGTAGTAGTGGGTTTTTCTTTTGCAGCTTCGGCTAATGCTAACTGTATGTTTTCTGCATTCAAAGTTCTGCGGAGACGTTTAGTGACCTGATGATGATCTTCTGGTAAGTTGTCCATGGAGACAGAATTGGGTTTTTGATTTGTATGTTCTGTTGATTGAAATAAAATGAGAGAGGAGGAAGAAGAAGAAGAATAATATTACGTATCTTTTTTTACCGGAGGAAAAAAAAGTGAGGCAATAAGTAAAACTTCTATAAATTAATAATGTTGGGACCGGGATATTTTATTAATTTAGCGAGATATTATTATATCGATAAATTAATAATTTATTAATTTAAAGAGGTTTTACCGTAAGATTTTGGAAGGTTATGAGTTGGACATTTCTTCTCCGGAAAAGATTAATGTTTTAGATGCTATCAATTTGGCCGTCTCAGCTTGGAGAAATGTGCAACAAGAGGCCATAGCAAATTGCTTTCGACACTGTAAAATTCGTTCGGCGAATCCAACCGGCTCAAGTGATTTAAACGATGTAAATTCTGGGGAAGACATTCGTGAGCTTGAGAACTTGATTACATGTATGCATTATCGGCACAAAATGGATGTGAATCACTTGCTAGATTATCCTGGTGAAAATAATGAATGTTACGAGGTTCAAAGCATTGAAGAAATTGCGGCGGATACCATTCAAAATCCGGTCGATGACGAAGTTGAGGATGATTCAATAGCTTTGGAACCGGTCACTCGGAAAGAAGCATTGCAAGCGGCAACAACTCTTCACAACTTTTTGTTGCAATACGAGAAGACAATGCCCCTACTCTTAAGTGCAATGAGGAGATTTAAAGATGAACTCAATATAGATTTGAAGTTCAACAAAAAACAAATGACTATAGATTCATTTTTTACTAGACAATCTTAGAATTTGGAATCTTTTAGTAATTATTAATTTATAGTTTCATTGTGACCAATATATATACACTGGGATTTCAAAAAAGTTATTATCTTATTATTTTATCGATTGGGGTCCAATTTCATACTGATCCCAAGTTGAGACTGGACAAATTATTAATTTATAGAGGTTTTACTGTATTCCAGAGTCTTGCAGCTTCTTTTGTTGGCACTACTATATTTTTACTGTTTTCTTTTTTTTGCTGGCACTACTATATTTTTACTGTTTTTTTTTTTTTTGCTTTTGGTAATTCGACATAGGTTTCATTTCTAGATTACCCCAACTTGTTTGGGACCAAAGGCTTGGTTGTTGTTGTGGGGAGAATTACATAGTTTGATTTAGCTTCTCTAACCCTCTATTTTAATGTTGTTATCAAATTGTGATCAATAGTTGAACTACAATCAGTTTGTAATTGTAGTAATACGCTATGTACGAAGCGAATTAGTTGAGCAATTGAAACAAGTAATTATAAGGTTGAAAAATCTGGTTTTTGTTTCATGTGATGCCTTGTATTACCAATTTACCACACTTGCGCAAATTGGCAAACAGCCGTAAATAAATGTTCGTGATTTCTGTTTATTCTGTATGCAATATTCTCTCCCATATAACCTATTACAGTGGACAACAGCCGTAAACAAGTTATGAAGCAATTTTCGAATTTGAATCACTTTGTTATTTTTTAAAAATCCTCTATTGGAAAATAAAAGGCTAAAAAATCTTACATTCCAATTGATGTATTCTACCTGAATGATCAGTAACCGCCCATTTGTGGCGTTCCACTTGGCGTAGAGCTTTTCGCATCAGCTCTCTACAATTGATGCTTCTGTTGTTGTCAATAGTAACGAGACACTGAAATACAGACCAGCCCAAGTGTCAATTTACATCACATTATTGAATCCAAAGGGGAACTAACTTGCAAGATAAAATGTGGATAACAAAGAACCTTATCTAATCGAATATAATGCTTACCTGGCAGCATCTACTAGTGCCGTTCTGATAACTTTGAGAGGATCAATAATTCCAGCCTCCACCATATCAACATACTCACCTGAAATGGCATACAGTGTCATACTTGGGACAATATATAGATGATGATATGGCAGAAAAAGTTATAAGAAAATATGGAATATCAGTAATTGGTACTGTTTACTTGTGGCAGCTATCTCTAAATTTAGTATTGAAGGTTAGATGCATTACTTAATCAAATGAGTATCGAGTTCCTTCTAGAGTAAATTTTTGGATTCTGTACAGTAACATACCTTTAGCAGCATCGTAACCTAGATTGACATTCTCTTGATCCAATAGTTTGCCGATAACTACGGCACCGTTCACACCAGCATTTTCAGATATCGTAAATGTAGGTGCCTACATCAACCCAACACACAATTTTAACAAGGACAGTAGAAATTTATCATTTGAATAACATGATAAGAGATAATTAACATAATATTGATACCTTCAATGCGTTCTGGATTATCTCGACCCCTCTCTTTTGGTCGTTATTTAAAGTTTGAAGATTATCCAACACTCTCGAAGAATACAAAAGAGCCACACCACCACCTGCCAATAGGTTAAAGATTTTATGTTCAATCACCAATGACCCTCACCTGCCCAAGTCTAGCTAAATTAGTTAGAAGATGTAAATTTACCTGGAAGAATACCCTCTTCCACTGCAGCTTTTGTAGCATTTAGAGCATCTGTGACCCTGTCTTTTCTCTCTCCGACTTCTGCTTCGCTAGCTCCTCCAACCTGTAATACAAATGGAGAGTTATATCCAAATAAAAGAAAGCATAGTTCCCCCGATATCATAAAAGGAGGATGAAGATACCTTGAAGACAGCAACACCTCCTGACAGCTTCGACAAACGCTCTTCTGCCTTCTCCTTGTCAAACATGGAGCTGCTATTCTCTAGTGATATCCTAAGCTGTTAAAAGATGCTTGTGAGGCTCATTTTAAAGCAATGTCATAATCTTACTCACTGTTACTCAATAAAACCTGAAATATGGGCGGCAATCCAATGAGAACCAAATGAGACTTTAAAAGCCAAAATTCTAGTAGCATGAAGCACTGGAGCTGAAGATTTTAGGTTTGGAAACCCTAACAACAATTTGAGTTTTGCCTGTCTTTCACTAAGCTAGATTTTTAACATATACAGTTTCAATAATAATTATAGGATACGAAGAATCAGTATTGCTATTAAAGAGTAGGATATTAAATACCTGCTCGCATCTTTCTTCAATCAGTTTCTTGTCGCCACCCCCATGTAGAATAATGGTGTCATCAAGTGAAACGGTGACCTGTTTGTCAAAAGACATCTAAAGTTAGAACAAATACAATATTATTCAGTTCATGTAAAAAGTAGTAGCAAAACATACAAACCTTTTTTGCAGTACCAAGCATTTCAAGTTGTACTTTGTCAAGTTTTAAACCCTGATCTTCTGTGATAAGCTGCATAAGGAGAATATATAAGTGAATGACTACCAACCAAATACCAAAAGTGGTTTAATTCTATGCTTCTAACCTGGCCTCCTGTAAGAACTGCAAGATCTTCCAAGTTCGCTCTCCGATTTTCACCAAAACCAGGAGATTTTATGGCGCAAACCTGCAGTAAACACAGAAACATGCATAAAAGTGTCAAACTGCATTTTGAGAACTGAAGCACAAATATAGGTCTTAAAATATTATACAAAATTATAATAACTTATTAAGTTGACGTGCCGCCGCATCACACGAGCAATAATATGCATGAACTACAATAAGGTCATTCAGCAATCCAATTTATTACTGAAATGTACAGATATGATATAACTAATAAAATAGAACTGAAGATATTGGCTACAATTGTCTATAGTCGGTGTAATAGTAAGAAACATTCATTTTACCATAATATCACAGGGCTTAGAATACGTAACCCTGGCAAAGATTAAAGAGAACTGATTCCATTACCTTAACCCCAGCACGATGCTTGTTAAGTATTAACATCGTCAAAGCCTCACTTTCGACATCCTCAGCCACAATCAAAAGGGGTCTATTTTTCTGTGTCCATAACAACAAAGTGCATTGAAAGTATTACTTCAAATGATTAAGCAGATACCCTCCATTTTCCAAGGACCAGAAGTTATGAAACAAGAAAGAAACATCACTTACTGTAACAGCCAACTCCAGTATTTTGACAAGTGAGGTCATGTCAGATATCTTCTTGTCGTGAATAAGAATCAGAGGATGATCCAGTTCCTGCCAACATGTAAATCACAGTGTTAGCAACATGATAGTCCCTTAAACAGGTGAGTAAGGAAAAACTGTATCCACAAAATACACAGGGTAACAATTTGATCACTAAATTTCAAACTCTTTTTGGATGGAAATTTGCTCGCAATACTAATTTACGTTTAAGAAAACTGACTGGGTTGACAGATAGAGAAAGGAGAAAGATCAAGAAGTTTTGATTACACATTAAAAATTTACAAGAATCCTAACTGATACTCACACATTTTTGTGTCTTCTCATCGGTTATAAAATAAGGCGAGATATATCCTCTCCCTAGTTTCATTCCCTCCACAATGTCCAATTCATTATCCATAGTATTACCATCCTGCAAACAAAATGATAATAAATCAGACTAAACTCTAGTTGCGCACCCAAAATGTATTCCATGTAACGGAGACTATATAAAAAGCTGAGAATGGTACACACAGCAACGGTGATCACTCCTTCCTTTCCAACTTTCTCCATTGCTCTTGCTATCATCTCCCCAATCTCCATTTCACCGTTTGCAGAAATGGTTCCCACCTATTTCAAAAAATACAAAGTAGAATATCACAAGTTACTGATACTGAAGAGTATGATTAAAACAAAAAAAAAAACTAGCCAAATGCTAGAGACAGCTTATTTATGAATGAAAATGAGAATAATTGAAAAAGGAGGCAAGACGAAAAACTAAATGGTAATTAGGTTATAAGAGAGATGTGCAGTTTCTTAACCCAATCATAATACCTGAGTAATTTCTTCTGGTGTGCTAATCATCAATGCTTTGCTTTTCAAGTCAGCAATAACAGCATTGACTGCCATATTGATGCCCTGACGTAGATCCATAACATTCACACCAGCGCCAACTGATTTGCAGCCTTCGGTGAGAATTGCCTGTGTAAGAACAGTTGCACAAGTCGTACCTGATACCAATCAAATGATGAGAAGTTTTTTATTTACACTTGGAAAAATCATTTAACTAGTTACTCATCACATGTAGAGAAGCTAATCTTTTAAGAAAGGGGTGCGGCTAATCAAGCATGGTTTCAGCATGAATATAAAACAACAAAAGATCTCAAAACAAACTTACCATCCCCTGCAGTCGTATTTGTAGCAGTGGCAACCTGCTTTACAAGAGATGCACCAACATTCTTAGCCTTCTCCTGAAAACTGATGCTTTTGGCAACAGTCACTCCATCTTTAGTGACCTTCGGAGCACCAAAACTGCTCTCAATAATCACATTACGACCCTATGAATCAAAAATATTCCACCATTATTTACTAAGCCAAAAAAGAAAACTAAACTAATCACATTAACAAATTGAAAACACTAATTTAAAAATGGCTCTCATGACCTTACAGGTCTCCTCTTATCCTAATCCTAAACTGTAACATTTTAATTCTACTGTGTAAAAATGACTAGTCCAACTCAGAACTGCGATTATCACTGAAGAAATGAAATATTGTCGGCGCAATTTACATCCAAGGCTAATCCTTCTTCTTCTAAAAAATGATATCAAATTGATAGTGTTTTCTGAAAACTGTATTACTCAATCAAGTTGCCGAATTTAAACTTCCATAAAAATCACACTGAAACACAAAAACTTAACAAGGAAAAGTCATTACCTTAGGCCCCATAGTGACCTTCACCGCATTGGCAACCTGAGTAACACCCTGCAGCATCGCTGCCCGAGCACCAACCCCGAAATTAATCTCCTTTGAAGCATAATTTCTGCTCAGCAGAACTCTACTACCAACCTTTCAATCCGAATCAATCAATCACCAAAATGAGAATCAAATTGTCAGAATACACAAAATAAAATCAAATCCAAATCATCTGAACAAAATTACAAATTGTGGGCAGTGGGGGTATATCTGAAGTAGAAGAGACGGTAACTAACATACCAGTTTCTTTGAGGAAGAAGAACTGGAAAACAATTAAAATCAAAAAAAAAAAAAGATTAGTAATTGAAGAAACCCATTACATAAATGTTGATTTTGAAATGAAATTGACAACAAACCTGATTGATGAAATAACTTTTGAAGCTAATCTGTACATTTTTGTAGGGTTTAAGGTTTTTTCTTTCAGAGGGTTTTTTGTTCACCGAAAGAGTTGTACAAGAAGTAGGGTTCTGGAGAGAATTTAGTAGAGGTAAACTTTTATTGTGCTTGTTAATCGATGGATTTTTTGCTATGTTCAGTCTTATAGAGAGGCACGTGGCAGGATTGTTTACAGATTTGATTGATGGTGGGTGATTCGGAGTAATACATTGTTGGCTGTGCGACCTGGATCTAATTCCGCCCGAATCGTTTCTATTTTTATTTTTTCAATATCTAATTTGAATAGTGAATCGGTTTATATATATATAATTTTGAACTATTTGAATTAGCTATCATTATGTATTTAATTTATTGGGCACATATCTAATTAGATTTAAAAAGGTTATACTCTATAATTTAATAATTTTTAAATCAAATATAACAAGTCGAATTCAAATACAATGAGTTGGGTTTATATAAGTCATATCCAGACGAGTCAGTTGAATCAAAAAAAAACGACCTATTAGTTTGATAGACCTCAAACTTATTTCGTTATTCTCCTTGTATGATCTAAAATATTGTCATGTAACTCCCTCCGTCCTTATTTAGTTTGATATTAGAGCATCTCCAACATCGGATATAAAAAATCTTACGTGGAAATTTTATTAACCTTTATTTAGGAAAGTTTATACATGTAGCAAATATAGGACCGCATAGTTAATAAACCATCTCTGATACTATAAGATTTAACCCTTATAATATCTTATGTGATAAAAATTTGACCTTCTTAATTTTACTTTAGATAATTATTGAAAAGAAAAAATATTGAAAGATATGACTTGGAGGCCATTTTGGAGATCTAATTCAAACTTTCTTTAAGAACTTTGTATTTAGTATGTCGTACCTTCTATTTTTTAGGATCATCTATTGAAGATGAATTTATTTTAAATGGGTCTAAAATCCTATTGAAGATTCTCTTAGTCTTATCAATATAAAACTCTCGTAAACTCTTTCCTAAATAGATTAGGAAACCATCGTGAAAACCGATCGAAAAACAAAAAAAAAAAACATTATGTTCTTTCCAACAAGTAAGTCAGGTATATCATAAGTGGTTTTGGAGGTAATAGATAGGAGATGGCCGACCATAATCTTTTAAACAGTCTTCCTCAAGAAATTACATTTAATTTATTTTCTAGGTTATCAGGTGAGTCGGTTGTAACTGCAGACAATCTTACGACCACATGCAAAGATCCTAAGATATGAAATATATGGAAATAAGAGCTGCAAATAAGATACAGAGGATTTTACGTGGTTCCGTGTTAAAACCTACGTCTACGGGATTATTTCACTATGCTTGAATGAAAAATACAATCTTTTTTTTATTATAATTCTCGAGTACAGTCTACGGTTATATATCTTTCTATCTCACTCACAAAAAGCCCAGACCTTACTCAATGAACTCTTTCTCTTTTTATTTTTATAGACAATTTCATACATAGTGGGTTATAACCCATATTGCTCGTTGAGTCCTGAAGCATCCCTCAGAAAGCGGTGTCAATGGTCTTCATATCTTTTTTATAGTATGGTGTTCGTTGGAGGAATCTGGCGAAGTAATAGTAATCATACTCGTCAAGGACGTCGTTTCAATCTTACTACGAGCAAATACTTTACAGCCACCTGTCCAGTCAACTCTGGTCTTTCTTTAATCTAGTTGTTCCTAATCTTCTGACTTTCATTAAATATTCAACTACCCATTACGAAATTTGATCGTCAATCTTGTCGTACATCTCATATGTATCTCAATCA
Organism: Papaver californicum; assembly: GCA_023531435.1. Lineage (NCBI taxonomy): Eukaryota > Viridiplantae > Streptophyta > Magnoliopsida > Ranunculales > Papaveraceae > Papaver > Papaver californicum. The sequence goes on along the minus strand of JAJJMC010014740.1, from coordinate 344,828 downwards.
TGTGCGAGTGGTAGATGTCTCGGTTCGAGGTAAAGTAACCTTTGTACTTTTATCCAGTACTTCATTTTCCATCATGTAATGTTACATCCGAGCCTTGAGATGCTTCCACATAGTGACTTATTTACGAACGAGGTTAGGATTGGAAGGAAACTAGTTACTTGGTTTTGTAATCGCCACCACATCCTTTCGAATTCCTCTTATAACTGCCACGCTGTCATTATTACTACCCCACTTCATTTATTTTATGACCAGTTACCTGCCTTTTGGATTCCCTCATACCTGGTATGAAACATTCTTCTTGAACCTTGGATCACATTAACTCCTCATTCTCAAACAATGCTTCTCTCTCTTCTCTGATTTTCTGTCATCATTATTCTCTCTTAACTTCTATACAACTTTATTGATTCTTCATATGCACCTGCAATCAAGGGTTTCCACTTATCTAATCACTCTAACCATCTTATGTAAGTTGATTCTCTTCCCTAACTTTAATTTCTGGTTTCCCATTATGATATTTTACTGTGATTTTTTTATTTTTGCTCTGATTTTTCTTGTTCTCCTTTCTACTACTTGATTTGATGTGGTTTTTTTTCTCTTTTTTGATTTTTCCTCATTCAAATGGCTTCAAAAAAAAATTCCAATGGTTCTGATTTCTTCGCTGATTTCAACCGGCGAGGTTTCAAGCTCTCCGTCCCTTTGTCTTTTTCTAATACCATTATTCCCGATTTTAACTGGATTAATAGCCAGACGTAGAGTGAGACAAGGGCAATTGTCACACTTGGTCAGCTAAGGGTCGGTCTTCCCATTCCTCTATACAATCCTGAAAAACCCTTATTCTACGAGGTCTTGTCTCGCCTGAATCCCCAACGAGGCGTCTTCTATCTCTGTGGAAATGATATTCATTTGCTTCTAGAACTCTCCGATCGTTCGTAGGGCCGAACTACCATGCCTGAAGATTCGAAGAAATTCAACCCTGCCTCCTTCAATGTTGACTCTTTTTGAGTAATTACAACGCCAACCTCACTTCTCACCGATCAATCAAGAAGTGGGGTGTTAAATTCAACTACAATAACATCCCCAAGGAGTATAAGCTTCTATGGAAAGATATCGACCCCGCCTCTCACAACATCAACACCCTGTTTCGTCACAACTAATGAAACCTGGATAAAGTTTCTCTTAATCATCTAAAACCCTAGGTTTGGGGTTGAACCCGCGATAATCTTGTTCTTCAAGGCCCTGTCCCAGCGCACGATTATTTGCTTAATTACTTTCTTTGGGAGTTTTTATGGCCTGATGGCATCCACAGTCGTGCGATCAAAAGAAAAGATCAAAGATCAAAAATTTTGATCTTTACTCCGTCTCAAAAACAACGGCGGATAGTCAAGCGAAACACTAGGAATTCGCATTCACGTATGCGAAGTTTTAGCGCATCACTTGAGGAGACGGACGAGAAACTGAAGCTTCGCCTGGTCCAAGCGAGATGCTGCTCTACCGCCTACAAAAAAAACATCCAAGCGAAATCCCAAGCTCTCGCCCAAAAGGTATCTTAAGCTTTCACTGAGAATGGGCGAAATCTTAACAATTCGCTTATGTGTAAGCGTGACTCTAGGATCTCGTCTCACCAAGCGAAGCATTAGTAGACCGCTTGCGCTGGCAAAATTTCAGATCCCCGTCCGTGTTTTTAAGCGAAATCCTGGGACATCGTTTGTACACATGCGAACCTCTAGTGCTTCGCTCGAATATAAGTTTTAGTCGTCGATCAGCGATTACTTTTAATCCTGTACAGTCGATTTCGTCGATTAAAAAACAAATTTGATCGCACGACTGCGCTTGAAATTTAGCGATTAAAGATAAAATTTAATCTTTGATCTGGGATTTAATCGATGACTGCAGTTGCTCTGAGGGACCCAAGTTTTTCGTCTTCTTTCTTTTTAACTTTGTTGATGTCCTATTTATTTTTCGATGCCTTTGTTATGTTTTCTTAATTCTAGTAGGGTGGTGCGACAATCAAAAAAGATTGAAGAACTCTACCTCCTCTTCCACGATCTAATAAGCGAGCTTCTTCGTAGGGACAAACCCCCATAAAGGTAAAAGATATTTTTTAAAAAAAAATTCCTTCATTCCTCTTTATATGCCTCTGTTCGTTTCCAGAACATGCGGGTTTTGTCTACGAAGGATGATACTGCGGCTATCAAAAAAATCTTTGCGAGATGGTTCATTACAGCTTTGCGATATCTCTAAGGAACTCAGGGCTCCAAAGGTGGTTGCTAAGAAGCATGCGGCTACGAGCCTGCTAAGGAATCTTCCACTGCTAAAGCTTTTGTTGTAGATTTGACCGCCTATATAAATTCCTCGTCGGTGGAGAAGGAATCTGCCTCGGTCTTGCCTCCCTCTGAGAACAGTTCCAAAAAGTTCTTGTGTGAAAAAGGATCAGTTGAGGAGCAAGTCTGTCGCTGCTTCCAATGCTTCGTAAAAGCAAATTACACCTTCCATTGAGACGATCCAACCGTCTAAGAGCTTGCCCTTGTCAGATGGCCAAGAATTATGGGCCAAGATGTTAAATTCCAGGTGTGCTATATAAAATTGACATGGAGAAGACAATTGATAATATGAAGTGGAAGACTTTGTTAAGAATGTTAGAGAAACATGGCTCTGGTAGAAAGTGGATTTCTTGAATTCCTTGGTGTATTTCATCTACTAATATTTTAGTTCTGGTGAATGGTTGTTCTACTGAAAACTTCATCCATCTAAAGGTTTGAGACAGGGTGACTCATGTATTTTTTTCTTTTTGATGGTGGGTTGAGGTATTGTTTATGTTGGTGAATGATGTTGTTAGCAGGGGACAAATTCATGGGTTGTAGGTGGTGGAGGATGTGATGTGAATTTTAACTGTAGACCACAAAAGCAGACTGTCGATGAGACAGTATGCAAGCACGGTTCCTCCCATAGAGATTTCAAAATTGTAATTTCTAACTTTTAATCAATTAATTAAGTATTGTAGTTGATGATAAAAATAAACAAATAAAACTAATAAATAAAAAGAAATTATTAAACTAACAAGTAGAAAGACACTAGGGTTTTCGGAATCCATCAAGTTATTATACAAAACTCTCATTTTAATAATATAACTCTATGCGATTTAGGACCAAATGATTTTACGTCTCGAAAGATGTTGCAGTTAAAACTTCTTAAATTAAATATATAATTTATTTCACTTGACAAATAATTAACCAATACAACACCAATCTAGAGAACCATATGAAATAAATTAATAAATCAATTAAATAGTTCATAACGGGAAAAGGTAAATTAAATATAAAAGTATGAGTTTCTTACATAATAATTTTGACTTCACCTTTAACCCCAGCAGAGAGATTAGATACCCACTACAAATAGAGAAGAAAAGAAAATAACAAAAAGAAGAAAAACTAAAACTACTTGTTCTTCTGAACTAGAAATTCCACCCCCTTTCCCTCTGGTTCCACCATTATTTATATAGTTGTAAAGGAAATCACTTTCCTTTTCCATTTCCACTACCACATCATCATCCAATGAGAATGCATCATATGTCGTATACAAAATCATCCAATAAATATGTGTCACGTGTCAAATAATATCTCATCATGAAGTCACTATTTTCTTTATTTGGAAAATATACTATTTTTTACTAACTTCAATATGTCCTTCTTTATTTATCCAAAAACAAGTAAGGTAATTAATTTCATCACGAGGCTCCTAGATTATTTTTTTTAGTGTCCTCCCAATGTTAACCAGTCCTTAACAAATCTATCAACCATCGTGAGTTATCTCCTCCCCACTTGGAAAGGCGTTGATGGCTTTAACCTTTCTTCCTTGCAACCAAAGAAGGTGTAGTCTTTCGTCGAAATACCAAACACCCTTTTCATAATTAGGTTCGTATAACATGATCTGCTCTAGTTTTAGATGTAGCATACTCTAGGCTTCCACACTTTCGTACTCAGGGATCGATAGGGCATGACAACAATGTTATCACATATTCTGCATATTTGTTGAACCCTCGGAATTATGGCAACATTTAGACCATCATCAATCTGATCTGGTATCCAATTATCGGAATGGTACTTATCTATAACTAGAAAAACATCGGTGTTATTGTGAGGATAAGGTTCACAAATATGGAAGTAAGTATACCACCAATACTGAAAATAATAGCATTGTTGTTTTAGTACATTTACCAAAATAATAACGTTGTTGTTTTAGTACATTTACCATTTCAAAAGTTTTAATCATAATAAATTATGTTTCTTACCTCTAACACTCCTTAAAAATCATTCATACTTTCTTTGGAGCACAAACATTCACCCAATGTTATGTATAGTTCTGCTAAAATTGCAGACCCCTAGTAATATGTTAGTGCTTGTTCTAAATTTTCTAATGGTTTGAGAAAACCAAGTAATATCACTGAGCTGGCATTTGGAAACAAACATCGACCTATTGTCCACAACACAAACACACTTTCGAGCTCATCATGATGTTCAGGGAATAAAAAGTCTCTTTTTGTTATCATATTGTCATTCATTTGCTTAGTATAATGCTTTAAAAAAACTTTTCAACACAGACACCCTCAATCCATGGGATTTTTGTTTTCTATAATCTGGGTTTCTTTCTTCGTCATTTTAGTATAATTGAAGTCGGTCTTTCCATCTTCCTTCCAACTCCCACTTTGATTTGTCAAATGGAAGTAAATCTCCTTCACAATTAATTCCCGTCAACATGTATGCATCTAACTTTGTAATTCCTATAAAAAAAAAAAAAATCATACCTAGAGCTTCCATATATTATATTTCACATATACTTAAATTGAATCTAAATAAAACTAAAAACTAAATCTAAAAATAAAAATAAATTAGAAGAAAAAATTAACAAACTTACCGCATTTGAAATACCTGAAAAAAAAAACGTATTTGTAGCCTTCCACCATCGGTCTAATATAATTTGAACAATTTAAGTCTTACAGTTTCTAGGTTTTATAAAATATAAAAGCTACTGAGAGCGTCCACAGTCATGGGAAGACTAAAGAGTAGACCATAGACTAAAAACTAAAGGTATAATTCACGGAGAAACCGCAATGGCAGAAGAGTAAAGTATAGTTGGGCGTTCATGTATACTCACGCCAGTCTCATTTTCTTCTTAGATTTAATTAGGCGTAGATTTAGGATTCCGCCTCATTTTTTTGTTAGAAATACATTTATACTCACACATGTATCAGACATACGCTACTTTTACGCTTGATGAGAGACGTACGATACGTGAACGCCCCACTATTAAAACGTGAGGTTCAATTTTCGCCTGATTTCCAAATGGTACACGGGCGGTACTCTACATTTGCGCCTGCCATCAAACTTTCCCTATAACATCAAACGTTAGTTTACACTTGCGCTCCACCAAATTTGGATTTGGTCCGGATTTCAGACCAAATTTGGTCTCAAATCCTAGAAAATACGGACCATAAATATATTTACTCGCCCCATTATGGTTAATTTTGGCCGGACCAAAAACTAAATATGGATTTGGTCCGTTTTTTGATCGCGTGACTGTGGATGCTCTAAGTATATCTTTATACTCTATCTCTAACAACAGGAAGAAAGCACTCGAACACCATTTGAAACTCAGACTATCCACTTATTAGTTTGACTAAATTAACTCATTCATGATGGTCATATATATACACAAGGAGTACACCACAACCAGCTAGTTGTCTAACATTTTTAAACTCATATTCTTTATTCTTCTCATAGTTTAATTCATTTATTAGGATGCTTGTTGATCCGCTGTCTTTTTTGTTTATTTTTTCTCTTGTAGGATTAATCATTTTGAAAAATAAAATTAGTACAACAATACTAGAATTTTAAGATAAATAAGAAAAAGGAGGAGAAGCAAAAAGGAAGAAGATATGGAAAAATAGGAGGAATGTGTTTATTTTTAGACGATAAAGAACCGACCGTTAACAATATTAGTCACATCAAACGACTAGGTTATATCGCCTGCGGTTAAGATTGACTGTTGAGTCTTGACCGCTTGATATATTTTTACCGTTGCACATATTTTTCTTTAGTGGCTTGGCCAATTTGCCAAAGACTCTTGTTATTTCCAATCCACCGTTATTATTAATACAATCCAATAAGAAAATAAATAGAATTCCACTATTTTTCAAAAACTCAATCAAACTAAAATTTATTAATCCAATCCAACTTTATTTTCCTTTTCCTTTTCTATTTCTAGTTCCTTTTATAAATAACCCTAAATCTATTTCTTCTTCACTTGTACTAATCTTTATCTCTATAAATTCTAATAACCCTACATCTAACTTTGGTATATAAGATATGATAGAAGATTCTACTCCTTCAACCATTGAATTGGAAAATTTCAATTGCATTGACAATCAACCCCACACGGTATGACTAACAGAATTTAATTGCAACTTAAATTTTTTGATTAACCCTTTTCTGCCATAATTTTTTTTTTGAATTTTGGATGTTTCTTTCGTTCTGGTATACTAAAACAGGGTTCATTAACTGTGGGGATTGCAGTTATTCGGTGATTTTTTTTTTCAGAAACAAATATAAATTTATTAACGTCAAAAACAGGGTTCAATTTCAGAAACCCAATAAGTCCAGAGATAAGCCTTAACAATATTGTTTCACAAACTTGAAAATAAGAAGAAACATGTTTTAGTTACAGGGAAAACAGACTACAACAAAATTAAAAAACAGAGTTTAGCACCATTAGCTACAGGGAAAACAGAAAACAGAGTTCAGCACCATTAGTTACAGGACAAAATTAAAAAACAGAGTTTTGCACCATTAGCTACAGGGAAAACAGAAAACAGAGTTCAGCACCATTAGTTACAGGGAAAACAGAGTTACATGGAAAACAGACTTCAATGTGACGCTGGATTATCTTCTCCAAAACCAGGGTTATGAACTGTATTTGTAGATATATTTCAAATAGAAGTATTTGGGTTCATATTTTTAGATATATTTCAGATACAGATATCCAGGTAAGGATGGTTCTAAAGAACAGGTAAGGATGGTCCCAGAGAACAATTTCAGTAAACATGTATAAATGCAAATATACTGGGTTACGATAAAGGAAGAGAGCTTACATGTTTATAAGGACAAGATCTGATACGGCAAGAGAAAAAAGGGCACTTTGCTTTTCAATGCAGTATCATCCTGAAAATCATGTGAGAAAAAACTAACTCAGTGGGCAAAAACAAAATTAACTTCTATGTGGTTTTGCAAGTCAAGTGAGAAAAAACTAAGGTCGCCATAACATTAAAAAAAGAAAAAAAAGGGAGGAAAAGGAAGAGACGTATAATACCCATAACTCATACATAACTGACATGAATCCGACCTTTGACATGGTCGGATATCTCCAAACTATAATCTGGTTTTGGGAGTAGCCATGGGTGCTGACTAGTTCGTTAACATTTTTAGACCACACAAGATTGCAGACCTGTAACACATTTTTATATAAAGGGTAATAACTAATTAAAATTTCACATGCATATGTAGGTTGCAGGTGAAATACTCGGTCGAGTTCCATATATCAATGAATGTCGCATGAATCATAATATGACGTGCCTAACATGCTGCCCTAATGAAAATCTAGCAGCTAACTGATTTTTCATTTTCTAAGAGGATGACTTTTGTCCCTTGTGCACCATTATTAGTTCATTTCAACACAACCTGAAGATCACACCCCAAGTTAATACGTTATCTGACTATCTACTACCATATCATTTCTTAAGCAGAGGCAACATGCGTAGAAATGATGACATGAAAATGTTCAGAAGGTCACCTGACTCCCAGTGTCCATGCTACTGAGGTGGGAATTTGTAGTATTCTAAAAACGAATGCATCTGTCTGCAGTACCACCACCGGAAGCTAGAAGTCCATGTAAATGTGGAGACCACGCAATTGCCATTACAGCAGCTGTGTGCTCATAGTATTTCAACACTGGTTGTGTCGAATGCTGATTCCAGATAAATAGCTGCAGAACAAATAGATGAACCAAGTAAATGCGCGACAGACACAATTATGGTCCACCTGACGCTAACTCGCGGTTATCATAAGACCACTTCAATCCACAAACCTACGACGATTGTTAAAATACGATTAGTGAAAGTGGTGGTTTTTACTTTTAACTTTGTAAATGGTGTGATGGTTGAAAATATAAAATCAGCAATAAAAAAAAGGCACTCTAAGATGTATCTAAGGCCCTCACCTCTGACTTGTGACCACTGAGCTTACTAACAAAATCTTCTTGAGCACGAATATCACGTTGGAGAATACTCTTGTCATGGCTACCTGAAGATAATACATATGAACTCCATGCAAGAGCACCTACACGTAACCGATGGCCTTCCATAGTCCTAACCTCCTACAGCGTGATGCATCCCAAATCTATGCAAATCAAAAGCATCACAAGGTGTCAATTCAACAGCCATAGCATTAGATAATGGATATACGGAACTAAAATCCTGTCCGACTGTGACCAGAACCTATCTGTAACGATCCATAGATTGATATACGGAAATACAGATACAGATATTGCTTCGCATAATAAGATAGAGATAATTCCAAGCTGTAACAACAGATAAAAGAGACACTTGATTTAGTTAACTAACTTACCTGGTGTGAATGACGGTCAATCAAGGACTGCTCTTTGAACTTAAGTTTACAAGAAAGTTCACGGTTGCCTCGAATCTCCATTGTTCCATGGTGATCGCAGTATACTTTACCGAGGATAAGATTATAAATGCTAGTGGTAACCTGAAATTAAAATAAAACATAAATCATAATATATTTCAGCATAACTGCTGAAAGTGAACGGGAAAAAAATACTCCAGTCATATGCATCCAAATTACCTTGCTCCACTGAAAGATCTCACCATCATCAAACTCCAAGGTCAGAACCCCTACAGGGTCAAGTTGAATGGAGCGCCCCCAAAATTGGTTCTCAGGTTGCTGTCACCCCAGAACTTCCAACCTCTACCTTCACAGTGGCATATGCAGTGAGTGTGGGATGATGACTCACCTATTTTACAATTAACGCACTTGGAACACCAAAAGAATGTTGGAGCATTTAACAAATATGTACCAAATAAGACAGACAACTATCTACAGAACTCTAATGGAGTACTAGAATAAGGTTTTGGTGCAATGAAAGTTCAAGGTTAATCATGAGGCATATTCTCCAACAAGCACAACAGTACCAAAAGCTAACACCTTTATGTAGATTCAGACCTTTTCAAAGTTGCAGTCAGGTCAGCATCTTCTTTGTAGTTGAAAGCATCATCAAATCCAAACTTGTTCTTTAGCAAATCAACCTGTAGTTTCGTCAAACAAGAAAAACATACCTATCAATTAAGCACTCAGTTGAAAGAGTACAAAGACTTTTTGGGTTGTATAGGATATGTCCTGCTGCACTATTGTAAGACACCACTAGTTAGCGTATTTTCTTTGGTGCAGAACTGGAAAAAGCTGAAAAATGTCAAGTTGTTAAGTAATTTACCTAATTAATAAATCATGACCGACTGAATTTTCCTCCAAAGAATCCAAGAAGGTCACCAAAAAATAGAAACGTTACACCAAAAAACAGTGTAAGACCTGTAATGGGACAAAATAGGTATCATTTTCAAAATACTAATGTTGCTGTAAGTATTTTGAAAATACTAATGTTGCTGGTTTTTCATGAGGGACCTAACCCTTAGATTTTTCATGTCATCACAACAGAGCTTGGTCCGGTGCAGGCTATCTCCATGAATTTCTTGAGACACTTTCCTCAAATACCAAGTCAAGTTCTGGTGCCTATAAGATCAAGATAGTGAGTCTAAACTCAAATACCAAACTCTGAATTCAAAGAAGCATATCTAAATGAATTTCACTTACTGAACTCCACCCTGGTTATTTAAGTGATAGACGTGGCTGCTGTGTCCAAAACTGAGATTCAAAGTCTAGATAATAAGACTTGAAAATCCTGAAGTACAATGATCAAAATCTCAAAATTACAATCTAATTCAATGTATTCGTCAACTTTTACAAACTATATTAGTTATGAAATCAGAACCAAAAATATAAAAGTATCTCTGCAACAGAAGCATAAGAATAATCATAAACAAAATAACAATGAAGAAAAACTGAAGGGGAAAGAAAAGAAAAACTTACATATTCAGACCTAAAGATGAATTTCGTTACTGCAGTGGCTATAAACAAAATCGGAGATAAGTTTATCGTGATTTAGAAAAACCATAAAGAAAGGAATTACAAGAATCAAGTGCAACCTAAATACTAGAAAACCAAAAAATTTTGTTTTTAAAAGGATGATCAGTAAGCAGAATTGGAAATTTCAGACCAAAGAAAGATTTAGAATGAAAAATATTTTAGATCTTGATGAAGCAGTAGAGGGAAAGATAAAATGAATTAAAGCTAAAGAATACTAACCCTAAAAAATGTTTGTTCTGCATCGAATGAAGAAAGAAAAAAAGCTCGTCTGCTGGGAAATGACAAGTCGTTGAAAACAGTAATGAGTACTGCCTCGTCTGCTGTGATATGAAAAGAAACCGTGTTGTCGGCCACGCTTGCCTCGTCTGCTGCCTCGTCTGCTGTGATATGAAAAAGACAACACAACACGTAAGAAGAAAATCAGTAAAGAAAGATTTCTTCTGACTCTTTACCGTTGAATATTGATTTCGCTGAGCATTAAGTGTTGAGAGGAATACGAAACAAGACAGAGGTAATGTTTACTCTGCGATTATTGGTTTAATAAACGGTTGTTATCAGTTGATCACGCTTATTTTCTTTGTAATTTTTGATTTAGTCATAATAACTAAATCCAATCCATTGGATTGTATTAATAAAAATATTAGAGAAAATGGATTGCTTTAAATATATGGATTGTTTAATAATAACGGTGGATTGGAAATAACAAGTGTCTTTGCCAAACCATCTGGCATGCCAAATAGAATTTTTTATCTATTACCTATTACCGTAGGAACCGGCCTCAGCAGTGAGCTACAAAAATTGAAGGGGCTTATCTCTTATTGGAATGAAGGGGCTTATCTCTTAATCCAATAAGCGTTTCTCCGCCGACTAGTGCATCGACATTGACTAACATCACTTGAGTAATCTCGAGAGATCTTGGATCCATAAAAAGTTGGTTTCGAGATTGGCACGTTGCGTACTTTATAAATTTAAGTCGGCCACTCAGCCCGCAACAACCAAAATAAAATTTTGAGATGCAGCTTTGGTATGCTAAATTCCCCTAACATGAGGGATCCCCGTTCACTTGCTCCGGCCTTCTGGCTCAAGGGCAGCAAATATTACCTCCATCCGACCAAAAAAAATTAATCAACATTACAGTGACTAATTTTTTACACCTACAAATCCATGACGAATGACTATTCATCAAAGCCCATATTGATTGAGTCTCCACATCAATCATCATTGCAATGACTTTTCTTTCATACCCACCACCACATGTTAAAGTTAGCCGACAATCAAAATCGTTCTTCAATATCGGTAGGTGCACATTGTGTATTTCCCTTTCCCTGTATTCATTTTTTACTTTAATTATTTTATAAGTTCCAAACGCTCAGTCATACTAAAGTCGTGGCATAACATGTATTAAATATGTGCAATTCACGTCCCTTAGGACCCTCCACTTCGGGCCTATTCATCCAATTCGTGGCATGTATAATACTCCAATTATGATGATTTTACAACTATCCCCATCGTAACTATCAAAAATTAGAGTTTGATATTATCAATAGGCAGATAAACCCAAAAATTTCATATCCAATTTGCAATGAAAAATAAAATAAAATATCATGACCATGTTGTCGGTCATCATCGATAAGAGGATTGGAGATTTAGAGGAGGAATCCCATCTCATCTTTATAAAAGTTTGATATTTCTTAAGTTATTATTTAATAATTTATTTGTTTTTCTTTTTGAAAATAATTCATCAAAAGTCCATCATCATCAGGTTGCAGTGCTACTGCTGACGACTGAGTACCAAACCCCACCACGGATAAAGGTCTCCCTTATACTATTTGTTTTTGAGCTAATATATTTCCACCCATTTTCTAACACTTAAGCTCCTTGTCCACGTATTAACTCCTGAATGCTGTGTCGTAGCCGGAGTCCATAAGACGACGGTTTTGTAAAAAATTGTAAATAATATTGTTTTCATTAAAAAAAAAGGTTACTACCACTTTTTAATTTTAATTAAAAAATAAATTATTTTAATCAATGATTTTAAGACTTGTTGGTTAAGACTAAACTAAGATTTGTTGTGTTAACTAGTTTATGTTTTATTCAAATATTTTATTTTGTTTGTGGATGGATAAATAAACATATGGTTTAATATGATATATGAATAGTTTGAAGTTCATTATTCCTTGTTACGTCAAACTAAGACTAATGCTTGTTTGATCTCTATCCCTTTGTTTACAAACCATTGCTTTACATCTTCTCTCCTTTCCCACACCATATCAGTATAGTAGTGGTCAGAAGTATCAGGCCCTATCTGAGACACGGGTTCAGGTTGATCGCTGCCGAGTGTTTCAACAATCTACAATACATATCGAAGAAAATTAGCCTAACAGAATTGGTAGACAATGGACAATCGTGCGAACGATTCTAAAGAATCGTTGGTTATGGCCTCCCATATCGACTGATTCTGCCTTGTGTACAATTTTGAAAAAAATCCCCATTTGAGTGCACACACTAACTGACTTGTGTGCTGATTCTAGCATTGAGTAAAGTGGAGCTCTCTGGACATTTTTTCGACTAGAATCGGCTTATAGAGCAACACATATCGAACGATTCGTTTTTGGAAAATTTGGAAAAATCTCAAGGAGATAGAATTGTTCGATAAATTAGTCCATAAAGGCCGATTTTTCACCTAACAATCCCGCCAAAATATATACCAGAATCGGTCGTTGTTCATGACCACATCCACCGATTCCGGTTCATATTCTCCAAGAGATATAAAATAGTTGGATACGATGTTATCTTATCCGTCAGGTGATATCCGGTTAATAAACAAATGACAAATAATCGGGTATCCGCCAGGTGATATCCGTCAGAACCCGAAAGCTTATCGATTCCTAACGGTTCTACCCATCGGATACGATTAGTGCTAATGGGTTCAAATGTCCAATAGGATCCGAATCCGATTCATCCGGTTTCGGATAATGGTACCCATTGACAGTCATAATTTCAACCCTATCAAAAGTAAAATCCTGGGTCCATTTCCGTTTCTGACATATTCTTGTTATCCTATAAAGGCAAATACATGTAATACAGTGATAATGTTGATGACGCCAATGCCAGAGTTTGAAATTCATTCCCCGATCAGGATCAAGCTTCATCTCTATATCTCTCTCTATACATCTTCAGATCTTTTTCTATAGTCTTAAGCCTCTCTCTAATACCTTAGTTAGCAGTTTGGAACTCAAAAAACGTATGGAATAACAAACATATGAGTATCTTTTGGATTCATAAAAAGTCAAATTTGATTGAAAATTCGATCAACGGTTCATGATTCAATAATAATTCAAAATAGCATATTCGTTTTTCTAATTTAAATTTGGCAATAAAAATTTATTATATATTAATAATTAATAAAAAAAAAATCTTTTGAAACGTGGAAAGAGCATGATTTGTCATTTAAACAAAATATATACTTAATAATCCCGATCTGACACAACTAGTGCCTTGGTTGAAGGACAAGTGTAGAAAGCAACATGTTGAATGTTCGAATCCCACCCGTAATACTATACATTCAGCATCTATAGTAGTCACTAGATTTTGTGGTGATCTCTTTCTCAAAGTTATTTTTTTAGCAAAGTCAAGAATCAAGATTGCCAATATAAATCTGGTCATTTTTCATTTTATGTTATTTTTCTAATTTTGATTATTTTTATGGATTATATATTTGTATCACCTGAGTTTGACTTGTGTACTGTAATATGTAATTAAGAGTGCTGAGTAAATTTATGTGGATTGTATCCCAATGGTCCCAATCTGCACATACGAAGGACATGGTCTTTAACCCTCTTACAAGGAAGGGTCGTTGTTATTTCCCCTCCGTTTACAAAAAAACAAGTAAAAATTATTCATGTTTTTCTTTTGGGAAATCATTCATCAATAGTCGGTTTGGGGATCCGTACTAACTAACCCCACCAAGGCATCACCACGCATTAAGGTAGCCCTTATAATATTGTCTTTTGAGCTTAGATATCTCCCTCCAGTTTCTAATCTCTTAAACTGTTTGTGGTTACCTGGTTAGTTTAATGGCTATTTAAATTATTTGATGCCTATCAACTTTTGTGTCCATCTAGATGAGATAAATTTTTGATATTAAGCGAAAAGTACACATACCTTTTTGGGGTGAGTGTTTTTATGGGTATGGGGATAAATGATATGTTGTCATTTGTCTTTTCAATTAACTGTTTTTAATTAATTTTGTTTCCAAATATATAAAAAAAGTGTATTTTTAAAAATAAAAATGAGTTATTCTTTATCTTTTATATATTTGGAAACAGAATTAGTTGGAAATAATTAATAGAAAATACAAATAACAACATATCATTTCTCCCCCATGCTCCCATAAAAAAACGCCTCCATCAAATTTTCAGGTTGACAATGAAAAGGTGTTTTAATGTACCTAAGATGGAGAAGATTAATGGTTGTTTTGAATCCTGGTAATATTTTGAGATATGGGTTGTATGAAATTCTTGCAGGAAAAGAGAGTAATTGTCAGAAATACCAACAACATGTTGGAATCAACAAGCAAAATTGCACATAAGATGCTCAAAGAAATGTCTGAACTGTATGTTAACTGTTAGCAGCAACATACGAAACCATGGCATCAACAACTCTTGGATGAGACTCAGCATCACGTTCACGGAAACATACCACATCAAGTTCAGGTCCTTGTAACCTCTCGGATTCTAATTCAGATAATGGGTGTTTAAAAAAGGTGAACACTACTAAATTATCTCCACAAAAACCTAAGTTAAATATATTTCAATTACATCCTCCCACGTACTTTAGTATCAACTCATTCCTGTTAATTAGGTTTTTGATTGATTAATACGTTCAAAATTGAAATAGTTTAGAATTTTTGGTTTTCTGGGTTTAACTAGAATCGACCGATGATGTAATTTTAATATAGTGGTAAAAATGTTCGATACTCAGACTTGTGAAGATTTGATTTTTAAACTTAATTTTTAATAACTAAAAATAAAACAGATTGAAGTAAAGTTGACTTAAAATTGATGGGAAGAACTAGGACTAGGACTAAGGATTGCACCATTCACCAATTTTTTGAGTGGTAAAAAGCTTGCAACTCATGTATTCAGTTTAATCAAAACATTACCAAGCTTAGGTTTTCAAAATAATAGTTGTAAATCGTAAGCATGAGACATCAAAAGCAATAAACCCAGCATGACCCATCAAAAGAAAACACAACTACTTGATAAAAAATATTTTTCAATTTAATTCAAAGCAATTAATAGATAAAATAGAAGTTACCGCTTAATTATTAGAGAAATAGCTTCCTCCGTCTCCCCAGTGATGGTGATTAGCTCATTGTAATGGAAACACACTCAAAATAGATTTTCATTGCTCAAAAAGTGCTTACAATGGTGAAATAGAGGTAACACAAATGATTTGATACGCTTATAAGCGTTACAGAGAAGTGTTCTCTGTTTTACAGAAGAAGGAAAAGAGAAATGGAAAGAAAGGCGGACTTGAAGTGCTTCAGGAATAAGACTGCTTCAGCAGCTGCGTATGCGACTGTTTCAGCGACACTATCAGTGACACTTCTGGAGTGCCTTATGTTCTTCAGGTTCTTCTTCTTCGTAACAGAAACTTTTTTTCCTGTCAATTTTCGGTGGTTTCTGCCTTAGCTTTTCTTCGATTCTCTTTGGTATTTATAGGTTTATGTAAACCTAATAGATCATCCTTAATCGATTAGGATGCAAATCCTTATCTAAAACCAACTCCAATCACGTGTAAATCTCAAACAGGGAGAATTATCCCTTTCCGACTTGGATTTGATTTTGCAGCGATTTCTCCGGCAAGAAATCACTCTGTAGTGACGTGTTTAATCTTGTTTTGGTTTCTTCTTTACTTGGGTAGCTTGAAATCATCCAACAATGCCTTAAAACTCGGTTGCCACCAATTCAGGAATTTTCTGTACGTGAAGAACATTTCCCGCCAATTTCAACTTTTTGAATTTAAAGAAGGGGTGCCCCCAATCCAACTTGTGGGTGCCTTTATCAATTTTGAGCCGATTTTCCCACAAATATTTATTTCTCAAAAATACCTATAAAGACATAAAAAAACATACATAGTAAAAAACCGAACACTATCAAAATAGATAATCGAGCACAATTTAGACACAAAAATATGTCTATCAAATACCCCCAACCTTACTATTTGCTAGTCCTCGAGCAAATCTAATCTTGAAAATAAAATTCTAACTCACTTTCGCAGGAATCGCGACTACATTTAGCATATGTAGTAAGCCTTTAAACCCCTAGGTGTCCCTAGTGGACGAGTTTTGTCTCGTGAGGGTTTACAAGAGGTATACCCAAAAAACCTTTACTCCAAGTTTTAACTACTCGTGAACGATTGAGGATAGACACTAAACAAGTTATTTAGTTAGCATACTAAATTCTTCGGCTTTGAGAATCATTACCCTATATGAGTCCAATTGTTGTACACGAGTTTTTACTCAAGCATACTAAAATTCATATATAAGAAAACAAAGCTCTACTCAGATAGTCGTTCAACCACGATACTCTGAATCTATCAAAGTTCAATCACATGAAAAGATTTAGAAGATGGATATGGAGATGATGAAGTTTGCACATGTTGACTAAGATGAATGGTGTTTCCCATATCTGTCTGAAGGTTAGTACCAAGATGAATCCTAATAAATTGAGATACATGGTCTTAATCGTAATACTAATGTCGATTCAACTGGTATATACAAGGGTCCCATCGATCGATTTATTAAAAATAAACAACTATAAATGTACTGACAACATGATTGGATCAAATTGAATCCAAGCGCATGGTCCTTATCAGCATTATACATGATAGTTCCCATGGATCATGCGTTCCACGCTTGCTTAGGCGACGAAGAAAGGGAAAACACACACATATTGCTACCAAAGTGTCAATACTCGTTTTTTTTTCTTTTATTAATTTTTTTCATTTTTTTTTCACTTCTTTTTTTTCTTTTTCATTTTTTTAATATAGTCTAAATAATCTTAAACACTCTACTCCATCCTGGCGGTGATAACAATTCGATACTGGTGGCCCACCAAATCACCTAGAGAAACACAAAAATTGTAAAAATGAAAACAGAAGGTGGTATGGTCGAGATAGACTCCGAGATATGGTGACAACTATCATGTTTTTTCTAACACCTGAACTTTGTCCTTTTATGAATAGACCATTTAACTGGGCACATCACTTCCTATAGAAAAATAGTTAAGTTTCCATCTACTTAGAATGGTTAGTGTCATCCTGAATTGTTCACAAGTTTCTAGACTTTGGAGTTTTATATTTCATTAAAAGTTTCTCCCTTACCCCCAAAATTAAATCTAACATTGTCCTCAATGTTCTAAATATGAATGATTAAAAGCATGAACAAGGAGAAACTGTTACCAATCGAAAGAAAGGAGTTAAGGAAAGATATTACCGTGTTGCATGAACATGGGTTACCTCCCAAAAAGTGCTAAGCTTAAAGTCTTCAGCCAGGCTTAGAAAGAATTAATCACCTCATAAAATCATATAACAAAAGTTGGAATAACTGTGGGTCATCTGAATCAAATAGTGCTATCAAAAATAAGAGGAAACTTCAACATGCCAAGAAAATGAACAAACCGAGCACACCCTTATCTAGTTTTCTGTTTAAGAGAACAACTTCTAGTTGAGGTTCAAGTTCAAGCTCCATAAAATGGTCTAAATAGAATATTTGTATGGGCTGGATTCCCTCGCAGGCAGGATCAACAACATCAGGTTGTAAAGTCTGAAGAAAAAAATCAACTAAGAACTTAAAAGCACATAATAATAACCTGAATAATTGTGGATCCTCTGATAGTCGCTTTATTTATACATTTTTATTGCCTAATTTATATTTTGTTAGTACTTATAATTATATTAATTTATTTTTTATTGTTTATTAGGTGGTTCACATAAAATCCAAAATTATGAAGAAATAAGACTAAATAGGTTAAATTGAGATGGAAGTTTGGAAACGGACGTCACATGCAAAAAATGACAGCGAATTTGTGCTGGACGTAATCTCTTGGCTATGTTTGGTTGAGTGGGAGTGAGGCTAGAGATGAAGTCAGGTGCTCTGGATGCTCAGTTTATCAAGGCAGACAGGTCTGTGTAAGGGCCTGTACGTGAAGCTAGGAAGTGATGAGTCTGGGTTATAATGAAGAGAGGAGATAGGCTATTGTGCAAGTGATTGGAGTGAGAAGAAGGCAGACGTCACATGAAGAAAGGTGATGGCTAAGCGTGTAATAAACATAGGTTGTTGAGGTTTTCTTCTGGGTTGTCTCGTGGAGGAGATAGTTGTGTTGGGTAAGGAAAAGGCTAAAAATGTAGCAATGCACGTGGGTATGTTGGAGTTGAGGTATAAAAGAAAAGCATAAAGTGATTGGAAAGAGAAGAGAGACACACACAAGAAAATACCATTAGGTTTTCCTTTTTATTAGCTAGATACCTAGGTGTAGGCTAAGGATGGAGAGAGAAAAGAAGTGAAAGAAGTGGGTGTACTAGCACGTGAATGAGAGAGGAAATAGATAGACTTTGGCTTTTAGCCTTACTTTTGGAAGTGGGAAAGCCATATAAAAAGGAAAAGAGAAGTCAGAAGAGGGGGCAGTCTGTACAGTTTTCTTTTAGAGTTCTTTTTTTAGCTTTCTCTAGGTTTCTTTTAGGGTTTGGAGGCGAACAGTAAAGGGGCAGTCGGTACAAGTTTTTTTTCTTCTGAGTTCTGTTTTCTTCTTGGGAGGAGATAAGAGTGACGTTTGGGGAAGAAGGCAGGTGGAGGCTGACGCCTGTTGGGAGATTTTTTCAGTTTCTCTTATCCTGTTACGGTGGAGTTGGATCTGTGAGACAGAGTTGTTTTGCCGCTGTTGTTGAACGTCCGGGAAGAGAGAAGACGAAGAAGACACATCGGTTTAATCTTAACTTCTCTTCTATTTGTTTTAATGGGTTTTAAGAAACCCATGATCCTGTTTTGCTAATTTTGTAACTAGGATTTTGGGTAGAAACCAATTTTGATTATGGACAAATTATAAATATATGGTTAAAATGGTTAGTAATTTCTCTTCATTTTAGCTTGATTAATTATTGCATAAATAGTAGACTTGATCATATATGCTTTCCGTTTGATACGTCGTGCTTGGATTAGATTCTTAGACGGGGTACGCAATCAACTAGATATTTGATGCTTTGAAACTATACATGGGTTAGATAATTCTACTGATTGTTTATGTTTTTGAACTGATATGCCATGCTTTGTAACATTAGATGGGATATGCTTTTCGATTGATAAGTCTTAGAATTGAAGAAAATTATAGTGGTAAAACGATAATTTAGGAGATTAAATGTGAGTTCTATATATCAAATTGGCGGACACCGAAAACCTTGGTGCTCTCTCTTCTCGGTCACATTGTATATTTTAGCTAGTTTATTTTATTATTTTCTCGTTTATTAGAATTTCTAAAAATCCTAAAATATTGTTTCTGATTAGTTAATTGAGATATTGATTGCAATATTTTCCCGCTCCCTGTTGGTTCGACCCGTACTTGCCGTTTTTTACTAGTTAGACGCCGTGCGATTGCGGTTATTTATATAGGGTAATATGAAAACCCATCATCCTCAAAGTCAATCATATTTGACTCATACAATTGACTACTATGAAGTGGTCATTCTTAAGCAAATGTGTCGATTCTAATTCCCTAAATTAATTAGGCTTAGTCTGAAAACTTAATATCTGACACATTTGAAATTCATATGTTCCCACATATGGAAGAAAATATTTTGGTGGGAAAACAAAGTCAATCTTGGTATTAAACCACATCGACCAGAGGATGGGTTTCTAACAACTGAACTTCTTTGTAGACATCAACAGGATCAGGGAATATAGTTTGAAGATGATCTTGTAAAATGGTAGAGGTGCATATATCAAGTCCCAAGTTAGGGACCTTTCTAAGAGTTAAAGGTATAACACATAGAGAATGATAGTCACCCCCAAACTTAGAGTTTTCAGTGTCTTTAGATAGACTAGTCACAATTTTCCTAATTTCTAGATCGTCAGGTTCCCGTAAATAGTCAATTGCTTCTTCTAGGTTATAATCTGGTGGTGCACTCTCACTCACATTTAAGATTTCTACGAGTTTATCTTCTTTGTTTGAGACTGTTGTCCCTGAATTGTTAAGCTCTAAAACACTAGTCTCAGAATAGACTCGTTCCTCTAAACCATCGTCGTCTTCATAATAATGAGGAAATATTTCACCGTCTACAACAATGGTATCTCTAGTTAAATCCCTTTCTTCTTGAATAGGTGAAAAATCATTAATATTATTTGGATCGGAACTAGAGATATCATTATTATCGTGAAGCTCAATTGTTGTGAAAATTTCATCATCATTATGACTACGGATTTCAATTTCCTCATCAAAAGTATTCTCGTCATCATGGTAATATAAAAGATGATTGAACCTTATCTAAATAATAGTGTCTTCTATTCTAACCTCGTCCTCTAAATTAGGTAAATATTCATCATTATTATCAAGGGTAAAAGTGGAAACGTTGTATTTGCAATTAAGATTATTTTGAGAAATTCTTATTTTCATGTTAAACACAAACCTATCTGTATTCTCACCTAACTTTTTGACGGAATTCTCTATAGAAACAACTAGATCATGAAGATTGCTAGGTCGTAACTGCTCGTGTGGTTCTTCTAGAGGAGGAGTTGGAATACTAATTGTCCCCCCATACTTAATGTGAACCTTCTTGTATCCTCAGTCAACTTTTTGATAGAATTGTCTAGAGAAACAACTAGATCATAAAGATTGCTAGATCCTAACTGCTCGTTTTCCCGTTCATATGACTGGTGCGCGTACGAATAGTAATTGGGGCATCCATGGTGTCAACCATAACCTTCAGAAGGTTGGTAGTGGTCCCAAGTACTATCCATACTATGGTCATAGTAAAGGTAATGCATGTTTTGAAACTCAGTCAAATATTTATTGTAAGACCATCTCAACAATTTCTAACAAAAATTTCCTAACAAATTTACAAAAAAATCTAAGAAAATAAATCCTAACAGGAAGGAGTTTCAAACATACACAAACAAGGCCGACTCAAACAAATCAAACCTACTAAATCTAGCAAACAAAAAGCATGATGGCTCCACTTAGATTGTTTCTAGACCAGCTTCTATTCTTTTGAAAGGCAACTAGTTACAGTTTTAGCAAACCTCTTAGAACGATCCAAATTAGATTAAGTCGAAGAGAAACAGGATAAGCTCTAAGGAGCTTTGATAACCCCTGTCTCTTTGGCAACTTTTCCCTGGGTTATAAGGCGGCTCTAATCAACTTAAAATAATCTTCATGAACTTTGAGTTAAGCTAACAAAGTAACCAATACAATCCTTTTGAACGAGTTTCCTATAAGCTCGATAGCCTATCAGTCTCTTTCTAGTCAAAATTTTAAGGTTTAGGTTCGCGTTTGGTAACGTGTTCCTAAAGCGGGAAAGAAGGAAACGGTGATAAAATCCGAGTCGTTATCTTGTATGGTGAGTTCTTTCCCTATACTAGAAAAGTAAATCCATATTCAGGTTCTCAGCATATATGCATACGAAGGAAAATAGTAAACCCACTTGCAGGGGATTCGTGGGTTGATAGAGTCTTACCTCCCGTACCAGACGGGGGATGAATTGGTGAAGTTGACTCGGGCCACCAACTCCGGTGTCAGTGTACGAACCCGAGGGGCCGAGACAATATACTAATTGTCGTCCTTCCCTGTTGCAGTTTATATTTAAATTACCCTTCCGTAGGGTTTAAAAATAATAATAATAATGTCCAAAGTCCCAAAATAAAGTCCAAAAAGTGTCCAAAAATAAAAGAAAAATTACAGAAATAACAAAAACAATCCTAATACAATTTTCTAAACAAATAAAATCTAATTAAAAATAAAAAAAATTGTTTTCTTTTCCGTTCTTTAAGCTTTAACTTTAACTCCAAGTCTCTAATCACCAAAGTCTTTGGCTCTATTTCCTTTCAATCCAAAATCCAAAACCTGTAGCAAAAAGAGAAATACCCAAAGAAACGTAAAATAGAAAAAAAATAAAAATAAAAATCTAATTAAACAAACTAACATAAAAAAAAACTAAAAACAAATCTAAAAACAAGTCCGTGTCAGCGGCGCCAAAAATTGATGTAATTTTAATATAGTGGTAAAAAGGTTTGATACTCAGACTTGTGGAGATTTGATTTTAAAACTTAATTTTTAATAACTAAAAATAAAACAGATGAAAGTGAAGTTCATTTAAAATTGATGGGAAGAACTAGGACTAGGACTAAGGATTCTACCATTCGCCAATTTTTCAAGTGGTAAAAAGCTTGCAACTCATGTATCCAGTTTAATCAAAAATTTGCCAAAGTTAGGTTTTCAAAATAATAGTTGTAAATCGTAAGCATGAGATATAAAAAGCAATAAAATCAGCATGACTCATCAAAAGAAAACAAAACAACTTGATAAAAAGCATTTTCAATTTAATTCAAAGCAATTAATAGATAAAATAGAAGTTACCACTTAATTATTGGAGAAATAGCTTCCTCCGTCGCCTCAGTGATGGTGATTAGCTCATTGTAATGGAAACACACTCAAAATAGATTTTCATTGCTCAAAAAAGTGCTTACAATGGTGAAATAGAGGTAACACATGTGATTTGATACGCTTATAAGCGTTATAGAGAAGTGTTCTCTGTGTTACAGAAGAAGGAAAAGAGAACAGGAAAGAAAGGCGGACTTGAAGTGCTTCAGGAATAAGACTGCTTCAGCAGCTGCGTATGCGACTTTTTCAGCGACACTTCTGGAGCGCCTTATGTTCTTCAGGTTCTTCTTCTTCGCAGCAGAAACTTTTTTTCCTGTCAACTTTCGGTGGTTTCTGGCTTAGCTTTTCTTCGATTCTCTTTGGCATTTATAGGTTTATGTAACCCTAATACATCATCCTTAATCGATTAGGATGCAAATCCTTATCTAAAACAAACTCCAATCACGTGTAAATCTCAAACAGGGAGTATTATCCCTTTCCGGCTTGGATTTGATTTTGCAGCGATTTTTCCGGCATGAATCACTCTGTAGTGACGTGTTTGATTTTGCTTTGGTTTCTTCTTTACTTGGGTAGTTTGAAATCATCCAACAATGCCTTAAAACTCGGTTGCCACCAATTCAGGAATTTTCTGTACGTGAAGAACATTTCCCGCCAATTTTAACTTTTTGAATTTAAAGAAGGGGTGCCCCCAATCCAACTTGTGTGTGCCTTTATTAATTTTGCTGGATGCGTTTAACAACTTTTTGAGCCTATTTTCCAAAAATATTTATTTTTCAAAAATACCTACAAAGACATATAAAAACATAAATAATACAAAATCGAACACTATCAAAATAGATAATTGAGCACAGTTTAGACACAAAAATGTGTCTGTCAACCGATATGAACATACATGTCGGGTGATTCTAGTTTGATATTCTTCGTTGTTGGAGAACATCAACACAAGCATAATCGGTCATTGTGAACATTTTATATCGACCTATTCTTGTTAAAGGGAACAAAAAGAGCTTTTGTTGGTTTTTTATGATATAATCGGTTGATGTGGTCATTCATATCGATCGATTCTTACTAACCATTTTTCTAAATGGTTCTTAGGTTACATTCGGAATATATATCAACAAATATCCGTCGATTTCTAGTGTTCTTCGTAAATGAAGAACACAAACCTAGAATCGACATTTGTGTGCCATCGCATCCCCGACTCTAGTTTGATGTTCATAAAAATAAAAAAGTTTCTCAAATTTTTTCATGTTCGAAGTTTCATTAACTTTAATTAATTTCACAACTTAAACGATTAATTAATACATAACACAATTAATTAATATTAATTAATCAGGGGCACATTAACCATTAAATGGATAAAAGGTTTTTAAAATTACTTCAAAACGATTATATTAATAGCTCAAAATCTCCAAATCGATTACTTTATAGTCAAAAGCATCAAGAACATATTATGGCAGAGATTCAAGCTTTGGAAAAATTTGCAGAAGGAATTGCTTTAGATGATATACAAGAAGATGAGAAATTGAAACTAAAGCTGAGTTTGAAAAAGTTTTTCACATGGAGCAAACCGCCTGAAGGATAAATTCTAATTCAAAATGGCTGAGAGATGGTGACAGAAAAACTTCTTATTTCATAGGATAAACAACTACTAGAAGGAGATATCAATAGAATTAGGCAATTATATATGGACGTAGTGTTGGTTTCTGATAGGTTCAAGCTTCAACAACATATAATACACTTATACAAGGACTTATTCAGTGAAGAATAAATAATAAGGCAAGAATTAGATGGCATTGAGTTTGACAGGATAAGTGCAGTTGAATCTGATATTTTGGATGCAACATTTACAGAAGATGAAGATTGCAGGCTATAAAAAATTTGGGTCAAGAAAAGGCCCTGGGCCAAATGGTTTACTAGTCATGTTTTTTTTGAAGTGTTGGAGTTTTATCAAAGCTGATATTATGAATATTGTTCATGAATTTTGCAAGAATGTTAGCATTGATTAAAGGCATTTAATATCAAATTTAATGAGCATTAATAGTATTCTAAAGACGCGAAACATAACCTCAAAACTAATCATCTTGACTGGCGATCACCGCACGACAAGCCTCTATCTCTTGGTCTAAGTCCCTCATCATAAGCACAACCTCATCGTATAATTGGTTGGCTAAATAGCGTCGGGTGACTTCTTCATTATGCAAAGAGAAGGACTCGCGAAGGACTCGGTCGGGAGCATGAGCCTTCTGAGCAATCTCAAATGTTTCATGTTGTTCTTTCCAAGCGGCACACATAGCGGCGCGATAGGCTAACCTATGAGTCATCAGCATCTCAACCCCATCCTTCAACACTAGAAGCCGCTCTAGCTCATCCCGCTTGTCGAGGGGTATCACAAGAGATGGCACGACGACCATGGTCAGAGTATACCCATGGAGTCGATGAGACATGTTTCCAAACACAAATTTGAAGACAAATTACAAAAAAAAGGAGAGAGAGAGTGCGAAGGTAGGAAGCAAAGTGAAACTAACATCATCAAGGAACACTTAAATAGTAGGAACAATGAGTACTTGTTGCCACGTGGTCAATCCGACCGTTACAAAATTGTGTGCCCTAACAATGAAATAGTTGATTAAGCTGTCGCTCATGACAATCATAGCCCATGATAAAAATATACATACATATTTTAGAACAACATGAAAAAAAAACATTCAACGAACATCTAAGTTGTTTCAGGACACTAAGACAGACTAATCATTCTGATCGGCCAGCATTGCGCGGCAAACCCCTATTTCTGGTCTAAATCATGATCATCAGCACGATCTCCTCGTACTTCGAGTTAGCAGCACGACGCCTAGTATGCGCCTCAACAAGCAGTCGATTGACATCACTCATAATATGATCTTCAGCACGAGCTCTTCTAGCGAGTTCCAGCGTTTCGTATTGTTCCTCCAAAGCGGCATCCATAGAGGCTCAGTGAGTTATCATGTGAGTCATCGACATTCCAACTTCGTCATTTACAACCAAAAGCCGTTCGAGTTCACTGCGTGCGTCTGAAATCATGATGGTAACTGCCACCGATGCCGTAATTAAAGTATACACATGTAGCTCATGAGCCATTTTTCTAAAAAAAAAAGGGAGAGCAAGCAAGCGAGAATATTCCAACACGAAGAAACTGATAAACAAGATAAGTAAGAATATGAGAAAGAAAAGAATATTTAAATATAAATAAACGACAAACATAAATGAACCACGTGTCCAAAAGCAGTTACTGCAGCATTCAAATATAAAATAATTACAAACATAACTACAAGTATAGTAGACGCGACAGGTAGTAAAGAGGACTAAAAAAATGATTATACAATGAAAGACCCACGATACGAAGAACTCGGAGCAACTTGTCAGTATGGTAGATATCTCGTTCAAGTTTCCAATGCGTCTCATTAGCTTCTATAAGAACGTGCTCAACAATATTCAATTTATCACTCGTTAATTTAAACACGCACATGGAAGCTTCATAAGCACCGGCGGCCAACTCACGAATCGGGAATACCTGGTAAACAAGATTAACATCATACCACCAGTCGTTCACCTTATTACGAGCGGTGTATGCTTCTTCCCACCGCGTTTCAGCAATAATTTTATCATCGATCAGGACTTGCAATTTTCGTTCCAAATTACAAATAAGAGTGGCAGCTGCTGAGTAAGCCATCAAAAAGAAATGTTATGAAATAAAAGAATATAAGCATTATTTATAAACAATCACCACCATAATAAAAGTAGCTGAAACTCAGGCATCATTAATAAATAAACACAACCATATTTAATTAGTTAAAATTTCAAATGCTATGATAAAAGTTGAGAAATTAAAGAGAGGGAAGAAGGGAAAGAGAGAAAATTCAACTAAATCCAAAAGAAACACAACATATTACAACACTCGAAACACAGATCAAATCAAACTCCTTCAAAAGCGGCAAGCTCCAGCTTCTTCTTCTCGATCTCCTCGCACGCCCGGTCTGCGGCTTCATCATCTTGTCGAGCCTCCTCAGTAGCATCGGAAACGTCAAGAATAAGCTTGTTCAAGGAAGTCTTCTTTCCTTGATTCCATCTAGTCAGGTTGTCAAGATTTTGTTCTAATTTCGAGATCAGAGCCGGAAGATTTAAACACGGATCGTGCTTACTCTTGACCGTATTCAATAGCTTGTCCAACTATGCTTAGGAAAGCAGAGTTCTATTACCATACGAATGGAAGATTCCCACCCTCTTAGAACATCAGCATTAGGAGGAACATCACCAATCCTAGAAAGACCCTCAGTGGCCTCGAGCAAGCCCTTGTTTATAAAGACCAAAGTCTTCATGTCAATAATATCTTCCTCACTAGAGGGCCGCTTCGTTCAACGATCATCCTGTAGGTGGCATCCAAAATGGAGGGAACCCAGAAAACATGTGCTTGTTTATAAGCCTTGGGATCTGCTCCAACTTCATCAGCTCCCACGATTGTTGGGAAACAAAACTTAGGATCCTCTGGGGTATCTAAAAAAGCGGCTGCCTCCGCTTCCTCATCCAGCTGGATATCGAGGGCGAAGTCATCTCCAATAACCCATGCGTGCTTAGAACCACTAGTGACGCTCGAATCATCCTTTTTAAAAGAGGAGTTGTTGCCGCGTTTCTTCATGTTTTAAAAAAAACAACGAAAAAAAGATTTAAAAAAAATGATGAAGCTAACGTCAGAAAGTATAGGACCCGTAGAAGGTGCTGATAGACACATTTTTGTGTCTGATTTGATCTTAATATTATATATTGTTGGTACTCGATTTTGTATTTATTATGGTTTTTATTTCTTTGTATGTGTTTTTGGAGAAATGATAACGACACCCTCAACTTGGATTAAGGCACCCACTATTTGGTTAAGGGCACCCACACCCAGAATTCAAATGATAGAAAGTGGCGGGAAGAAGAATTTCTATTCTTCACGTACAGCGTGAAATAGGAAACTCAAAAGAAATTTGGAAACAAGCTTGGAGTTCGGAAATTCCTTTACTTAGGAAACTAGAATTGTGTGGGAAAGAATTAAAAAGGGAATGATATCGATTACTTCTCTTATTAGCATCCAGAAACGAAGAAATCAGGAAGTAAAGAATTCTGTTTTTGGAAAAGATTTTCGGTGGTCTGCCAAGGATCAAAGGAAAGATTTGAGAGGATTAAAGGAAGTTTTGGGTGATGGGTAGTATAAATAGAGGATACTAGAGAGTTTGGGGTACGAAGAAATGATTGGTGAAGCTTAGAATTGAAGTTAACAGCAAGAACAAAGTGAACAGACGAACGTTTCTGCTGCTGCACGGTGAAGAACTTGAAGAACAAAAGGCTAACCAGAACTGTCATTCATTTCAAACAGCAACGGAAATCTGTTTCCTGTTGCGCATTCATTTCAAATACTTTCTGTAACAGCCTGAAGTGTTCACAGCAACACTTATAACCATATCTAAGTGTCTGTGAGCATTTCTATTCTTATTGTAAGCAATTTTGGAGTTATAAAAATGATTTTTGAGGATTTTGCCATTACAATGAGGAGCTAAACTTCATCTTTGAGGCTATGGAGGAAGCTACTTTTCCAACAATTATATGGTAAGTATTTAATTAATTTATGCAATTTATTTATGATTAATTGCCTTGATTAAAAATTGATCTAAAAGGTTTTTGTTAAGCAATTATGATTCCGTTAGATGGTGCATGCCTCGGCTTAGGCCCTAGATGCTCCATGCTTTTGTTATACAGTTTTTGTTTTGAAAATCTATTTTTGCAATGATTTAGAATCAAATTAAAATGTTAAAATTGCATGATTAAAATTATTATCACTTTGAAATTGGAAAATAGTGGAATCCTAGTCTCAGTTTTCTCTCAACCTTATAAAAAATATTTGAGTTTTCATATTTTTAATTTTAGAAATTAGATTTAAAATCAATCTTCACAAGTAATGTGATTTGGGATTACCCAATATAAATAACCGCAATCGCACGACGTCTAACAAGTAGACAACGGCAAGTACGGGTCGAACCCACAGAGAGCGGGGAAATACTGCAATTAATTTCTCTAATCAACTAACCAGAAACAATATTTTTGGGATTTTTATATTAATTACTAAAATAATAAAACAAACTAAACTAATAAAATAATTAAGCAGAGAGAGTCGGTAACCAGGGTTTTCAGTATCCACCACTATTTCTATTTAATTACTGAAGTGAAACATAACTCATGAATATTTAGAGTCGCAAATATCGCTGGGACGCCCTAAACATGGTGTATCAAAAAGCCCTAGTCTTAAGTATACACCATAAAATTGCGTTTGCGAGAAAATTGTGTGAAACTAATTATAGGTCCACAAATAATACCTGACTATTCTAAGCATACCCCATCAAAGGATTTAACCCAAGCATGAAATATCAAATAAGTAGACAAATATATTTGCAACAAGTAGATTTTCAAAATAACAACTGTATACCAGAAGCATGGAACATCAAAAACCTAGGTCAAGCATGTACCATCAAAAGACGTCACAATTGTTTAATGAAATTTAATAAATCAAAATCATGAAATTAATCTATTCAAATCATAATAGTCTATTACCCAATAATTCAATTTAATTGGTCTACTACTAAAAGTGGTTTCAACATAAACCCTAGTTACAAATAAATTAGAACATGGAGATGGGTTTCTTAAAACCCATAAAAATAATTAAGAAAAATAGAGTGTAGGATTAAACCAAGACAAAGCGAGACAGCGTTGTTTCCGTCTTCACTATACAGTACCGCCTCCTTTTTCTTTCCTGTTCTCTCAGACGAACTCTTTGTTCTTCTTTCTGTCCAGTCCGCCGTCCTCTTCAAATCCCACCTGACGCCTCCACACCTAAAAGAAAGAACTCCCTCCAATCGGCTCCTACTACCGTCGTTTTATACTAGCTTTTCCGAACCCTACTCTACCTCCATCATGTCACAAATATCAAGTGTCTCTCTATTTAATCTCCCAAAAGCAGAAGACCCATACCTCTTTCTTTTCAAGTTAAACAACCCCAAATTTCTTGTACAGGCTTTGTCTTCCACTCACTCTACACTTCAATCAAACCATCAGACAAACTGGACTCTACTTCACCTGCCTACTCCAACACCCTCTTAGCCACAACCTAACAGCCTCACTGTCTACGTACACTAGCCTTCTCTAATCTCTCCTGACGCAGACAACACCGAACCAGCTCCCTCTCTTCCCTGACGGTCAGCCTACGTACACATCAAGCTGAAATTCGCACGCTTTTCACGCACAACCTACTTCAAGTTAACAGCCTACACTTCTTTTCATCTATGCCAGCCGTACTTTCTTTACAAGCAACTCAAAAGCCAAGCACCTCACTTCACGTGTTGTTTTTGTACTCGGTCAACCTAACCAAAGAAAAGTAGCCTACCACCACTTGTACGCCTCCAGCTCTTTGTCACTCAATCAATCTACCCAGCACTCTTTGTTTGTCGTGAGCATCATTCGGCGTGTCTCGTCGCAAATACCAATTAACACCTGTTTTAACCATGTTTAATTTATAGTTTTGGATTTTATGTGAACCACCTATTAAAACAATAAATTAATATAATAATAAATACTAACAAAATATAAATTAGGTGATAAAAGTGTATAAATAAAGCGCCTATCAAATACCCCCAAACCTATATTTTTGCTAGTCCTCGAGCAAAACTAATCTAAAAATAAAATAAAATCCTAACTCACTTTCGCAGGAATCGCGACTACATTTAGCATATGTAATAAGCCTTTAAACCCCTAAGTGGCCTTAGTGGACGAGTTTTGTCTCGTGAGGATTTACAAGAGGTATACCCACAAAACCTTACTTCCAAATTTTAGCTACGTGTGACGATTTAGGATAGACACTAAACAAGCTATTTAGTTGGCGTACTAATTTCTTTGACTATAAGAATCATTACCCTGTATGAATCCAATTATTGTACACGAGTTTGCACTCAGCGTACTAAAATTCATATAAAAATGCAACTCTACTCAAATAATCATTGAACATCCAAAACTGTATAAAAATTCACATTGCTCGGAATCAATCAAGTTCAAACACATGGATAGATTAGAAAATGAAAATAGAAGTAATGAATGGTGCATATGTTGACTAAGGTGAACGATGTTTCCCATATCTGTCTGAAGGTCGGTACCAGGATGAATCCTATTTTTATTATTATTATTTATATACATATTATTTTTTTCTTTTTTTATGACTACATGATTAGATCTTTTGAATCTAAGCGCATGTTCCTTTTCAGCAGATTACATGATAGTTACCATGGATCCTGCATTCCACGCTTGCTTAGGCGACGGAGACAGGGAAAACACACATATTGCTATCAAAGTATCAATTTTTCATTCATTTTTTTTTTCATTTTTTTATCATGGAATTAAACAAATGGGCTTGAACTCAACAATCTATTTCATCCTGGCGGCGATAACAATTTGATACTGGGCCCCACCAAATCACTTAGAGAAACATAAAATTGTAAAAATAAAAATAGAAAGTGATATGATTATGATGATTCCGAGATATGCTTGTTCAATGATTATCATGTTATTTCTAACACCTGAGTGCATTCAGATATGAATAGACCATTTAGCTGGGCACACCAATTCTATAGATAAGAGCTATGTTTCCATCTACCTAGAATGGTTAGTGTCATCCTGAATAATTCACAAGTTTCTAAATTTCAGAGTTTCTTTATTGGCATCAATTTTCGGAAACTCTACCCCCAAACCTAAATTTAACATTTTCCTCAATGTTTCAAACTGTGCAACCGAGAATGGTATGCAATAAATATAAAAACGAGAAACAAATGTAAATTAAAGAGAAGGGATTAGAACGTTTCACCTGATTGACGCAAGAAAAGCAGTATTCTCTGTCACACACATCAAAAGATAGTAATAACAAAGAACACTAAAAATAAAAATAAATAAAAAGCCTAAAAGAAAAATAAAAACAAGAAACTAATAATCTACCTACTGGATATGTACAGAAAGAATCCCCATACACTAATAACCTGAAAATTTGGGGATCAACCCAAAATACAATATTTGCAAATGATAGTTTCACAATTATATCATGGCAACACGGAGACACTGAAACTATCAAAAATAAGGGATTACCCCCAAACCAAGTTTTTACTACACTGGGAAGTGCGTAAAGAACAAAATATGGGGATAATACTGGGGAAGCATTGATTGGTTCATGCACAGTGTCAGGAATAGGCAAGTCCTCTGGGTATTTGGATGCAAAGTGATCCAATAAAACTTTTGAAGCACATAATTCTAACCCTAAATTAGGTAACTTTTGGAAGTCTAGGGGTTTAGAAACAAATTCTAAGTCGTTAAACTTAACTAAAGTTTCATCGGAATTAACACATACATCATTACCAGGTTAACGTTGCCATTTTCCATAATCCAAAACGGGTACAGAATCTAACAACGCATTAACTTCTTCTAAATGCGTATCCTCGTCATAGTAGGCTCCAAAATGGGCCAAGCAAGCTTCTAATGAATCATTAACACTATTGGTGCTAGAATCAATCATGCAAATAGACTCCATATATACAAAATAAAATAAAATAAAAATAAATAATTGCTCCTACCCTTATAATTGGAACGGAAGAGTTCAAAGAACTCAACTAAGTATTTTCCCACTTTGAAAAGCAGTACTAGTACATCGTATCAACATTCACAATTTAGGGTAATGAGCGTCCAACCTGTCAAAATCGTTCAATATATAACTCACAAACCAGAAACCCGTGAATATTTTGCAATAGACGAATTTTGTTGAGCTAGACGACCAGGAGCAACCCCAAATGTACCTGAAATAAAATTCTAAAACACAAAACTAGTCAAAAAGAACTAAAATCCTAAAAATAAAATAAAAATATATACAAAATAAAAATAAAACCTAAACTACGATTAGAAAATTAAAAATACTAATTACAATATTCCACAACCGCTCCCCGGCAGCGGCGCCAAAAATTAATGTGATTTGGGATTACCCAATATAAATAACCGCAATCGCACGACGTTTTACAAGTAGACAACGGCAAGTACGGGTGGAACCCACAGAGAGCGGGGAAGTACTGCAATTAATTTCTCTAATCAACTAACCAGAAACAATATTTTTGGGATTTTTATATTAATTACTAAAATAATAAAACAAACTAAACTAATAAAATAGTTAAGCAGAGAGAGTCGGTAACCAGGGTTTTCAGTATCCACCACTATTTCTATTTAATTACTGAAGTGAAACATAACTCATGAATATTTAGAGTCGCAAATATCACTGGGACGCCCTAAACATGGTGTATCAAAAAACCCTAGTCTTAAGTATACACCATAAAATTGCGTTAGCGAGAAAATTGTACGAAATTAATTATAGGTCCACAAATAATACCTGACTATTCTAAGCATACCCCATCAAAGGATTTAACTCAAGCATGAAGTATCAAATAAGTAGACAAATATATTTGCAACAAGTAGATTTTCAAAATAACAACTGTATACCAGAAGCATAGAACATCAAAAACCTAGGTCAAGCATGTACCATCAAAAGACGTCACAATTGTTTAATGAAATTTAATAAATCAAAATCATGAAATTAATTTATTCAAATCATAATAGTCTATTACCCAATAATTCAATTTAATTGGTCTACTACTAAAAGTGGTTTCAACATAAACCCTAGTTACAAATAAATTAGAACATGGAGATGGTTTCTTAAAACCCATAAAAATAATTAAGAAAAATAGAGTGTAGGATTAAACCAAGACAAAGCGAGACATCGTTGTTTCCGTCTTCACTATACAGTACCGCCTCCTTTTTCTTTCCTGTTCTCTCAGACGAACTCTTTGTTCTTCTTTCTGTCCAGTCCGCCGTCCTCTTCAAATCCCACCTGACGCCTCCACACCTAAAAGAAAGAACTCCCTCCAATCGGCTCCTACTACCGTACTTTTATACTAGCTTTTCCGAACCCTACTCTACCTCCATCATGTCACAAATATCACGTGTCTCTCTATTTAATCTCCCAAAAGCAGAAGACCCACACCTCTTTCTTTTCAAGTTAAACAGCCCCAAATTTCTTGTACATGCTTTGTCTTCCACTCACTCTACACTTCAATCAAACCACCAGACAAACTGGCCTCTACTTCACCTGCCTACTCCAACACCCTCTTAGCCATAGCCTAACAGCCTCACTGTCTACGTACACTAGCCTTCTCTAATATCTCCTGACGCAGACAACAACGAACCAGCTCCCTCTCTTCCTTGACGGTCAGCCTACGTACACATCAAGCTAAAATTCCCACGCTTTTCATGCACAGCCTACTTCAAGTTAACAACCTACACTTCTTTTCATCTACGCCAGCCGTACTTTCTTTACAAGCAACTCAAAAGCCAAGCACCTCACTTCACGTGTTGTTTTTGTACTCGGTCAACCTAACCAAAGAAAAGTAGCCTACCACCACATGTACGCCTCCAGCTCTTTGTCACTCAATCAATCTACCCAGCACTCTTTGTTTGTCGTGAGCATCATTCGGTGTGTCTCGTCGTAAATACCAATTAACACCTGTTTTAACCATGTTTAATTTATAGTTTTGGATTTTATGTGAACCACCTATTAAAACAATAAAATGGTAAATTAAGATAATAATAAATACTAACAAAATATAAATTAGGTGATAAAAGTGTATAAATAAAGCGCCTATGAACAAGTCTGAGTAACAAATCTTTATTTACCACTTTAAAACTACATCAATTTTTGGCGCCGCCGACGCGGACTTGTTTTTAGAATTGTTTTTAGATTTCTTTTAGGTTAATTAGTTTAGTTAGATTTTTTTTTTATTTTTACTTTGTTCTATCTTACATTTCTTTTGGTATTTCTCTTTTTGCTGCAGGTTTTCGATTTTGGATCGAAAGGAAAGTGAGCCAAAGTTTTGGAATTAAAGTTAAAGATTTGGAATTAAAGCTAAAGACTTGGAGTTAAAAGCTAAAGCTTAAAAGAACGAAAAAGAAGACGAAGATTTTTTTTAATTAGATTTATTTTATTTTATTTTTAGAAAACTGTATTAGGATTTTTATTGTTTCTGTATTTGTTTTTATTTTTGGACACTTCTCTTTGGACTTTGGACTTTTTGGACTTTATTGTTATTTTTAACCCTACAGAAGGGTAGTATTAAATATAAATTGCACAGAGAAGGACGACAATTATGATATTGTCTCGGCCCCTCGGGTTCGCACACTGAAAAAGGAGTTAGTGGCTTGAGTCGACTTCAACCGATTCATCGCCCGTCTGGTACGGGAGGTAAGACTCGATCAACCCACGAATCCCCTGCAAGTGGGTTTACTGTATTCCTTCGTATGCATATATGCTGAGGAACTGAAAACGGACTTACTTTTCTAGTAAAGGGCAAGAACGGGCCATATAAGATAAGGACTTGGATTTCATCACCGTTTCCTTCTTGCCCACCTTAGGAACACGTTACCTAACGCGAACCTAATCCTTAAAATTTGACTAGAAAGAAGACCGATAGAGTATCGAGCTTATTGGAAAATCATTCAAAAGGATTGTATTGGTTGCTTTGTTAGCCTAACTCGAAGTTTGAAAAGATTATTTTAATTTGATCAGCGCCGCCTTGTAACCCAGGGAAACGTTGCCAAAGAGGCAGGGTTATCAAAGCTCCTTAGAGCTTATCCTGTTTCTCTTCGACTTAATCTAATTCGGATCGTCCTAAGAGGTTTGCTAAAACTGTAACTAGTTGCCTTTTAAAAGAATAGAAGCTGGTCTAGAAAACAATCTAAATGGAGCCATCATGCTTTTTGTTTGCTAGAATCAATAGGTTTGATTTGGTTGAGTCGACCTTGCTTTGTGTTTGTTTAGAATTCCCTTCTGATTAGGAGTTATTGCATGCCCATTGAGCGTGCCTGGAGAAGAAATTCTATAGGCCGTTTGATCAGCGACGAGAATAGAAACTTTGTCGCTAAAAGTGAGAATTTAGGAAACCCTTCTTTTGAGAGCCCTATCTTTGGAAACTTTAGTTTTGAGAATTTTTCTCTTAGTGAGGAAGTTATTCATAATTTTTCGGTTGTGTCAGAAATGACAACCTTGAAATCTTTGTTGAATCCTACTAGGACTGCTCGTCCATCATTTATCAAGTTGGCTGAAACTCAAGCCAACTATGAGTTGAAACCTGGGACCATACAGATGCTCCCACTCTTCTTAGGGAAAGAAAATGAAAACCCTTACTTTCACATTAGGGATTTTGAAGAAATATGTAGTACCCTAAAAATTTATAACATGTCTGGTGAAGCTTTGAAACTTAGGTTATTTCCCTTTTCCCTGAGAGACAAGGCCAAATCTTGGTTATATAGTTTGCTATCTGTATCCATCGAGACATATGAACAACTTACTGCTGCCTTTTTAGCTAAATTTTTCCCTAGGAACAAGATATCAAAACTTAGGCAAGATATTTCTACATTTGGGCGACACGAATGAGAGTCTTTGTACACCTATGTGGAAAGGTTCAATGAATTAATAACACAATGTCCCCAACATGGTTTAGAAGACCAAAGACTGGTCCAAATCCTTTATGAAGGGATATATTATCCAACAACCATCATAGTTGAGTCATTGTGTACAGGAAGTTTTGATACTAAAGATGTTACTGAGGTGATGAAATTTTTGCATGAGATTGCTGATAAGACCCATAAATGGGAATGTAGTAAGAAACCCCATAGAAAAACTCTTCTGAGTAGAGGTAATGTCAATAAGGTAGATGAAAGTCTTGAATCAGATGCCAAATATGCCTTTATAGTGAAAAGGTTAGAATTAAGTCAATCTAGTCGAGGAATAGAGCCAAGCCATTTTGAGAAGGACAGACTGTTGAAGAGCAAGCCCATGCTCTTTATAATAACACTAGATATGATAACCGTCAGAAGTTTGATCCATATTGAGAAAGATATAACCCTGGTTGGAGAAACCATCCAAATTTTTCTTGGTCTAAGGACCAGAATCAAGGTCAGTCTAGTAACCCTTAGGGTCCACCAGGTTTTGGTTATACTAAGAATTCTTCTGGACCGGCACAATTTCAGAAGTCTTTAGACAAAAGGATCATGAGTTTAGAAGAGTCTCTCGCTTTCCTAACATGTAACTCTGCTGAGTTTCAGAAAAAAATCAACCAAGATTTAGCAGACAATAAGAAGATAGTGCAAGATAACTCACATGATATCCATGATTTAAGAAACCAGTTTAATCAGTTGAGTGAGTTTTTGAAGAAAAAGGCAAGTTCCCTAGTCAAATACAACCCAACCCTAGAGGAGTTCATGAGTTATCTACTAAGCATGTAAATTCAATTAAAACCCTTAGGAGTGGTAGAGTAGTAGACAATAAGGTAACCTCGCCCAATAGTGAACATGTTGTAGTTCACCCTTCCGAGCCTATAGTTGAAGAGACTGATAAAGTCTCTAAACAGTCCAATGCGGTTCCGGCTGGACCCGATTTTGTGCCCAAAGCCCCATTCCCACTACTTCTAATACCAACTACGGAGGAATCCAACTTTAATGATATATTGAAGGTTTTTAGGGAAGTCACGATAAACCTTCCGCTATTAGATGCAATTAGGCAGATTCCTGCTTATTCCAAGTTTCTTAAGGATATTTGTAAGCGAAAGCGAAAGCTTAGTGTACCAAAGAAAGCCTTTTTAATTAGTCATGTGAGTTCAATTCTCCAGAATACTACAACTCCTAAGTACAAAGACCCAGGGTCCCCAACCATTTCTTGCACAATAGGTAACTACCGTGTTGAGAAAGCGATACTTGACTTAGGAGCCAGTGTGAACTTACTTCCGTACCATGTGTACCTTCATCTAGGACTTGGTGAGTTAAAACCTACTCAGATAACACTGCAATTAGCTGATAGGTCTGTGAAAATTTCTCGTGGTATCATAGAGAATGCTC
Organism: Papaver californicum; assembly: GCA_023531435.1. Lineage (NCBI taxonomy): Eukaryota > Viridiplantae > Streptophyta > Magnoliopsida > Ranunculales > Papaveraceae > Papaver > Papaver californicum. The sequence goes on along the minus strand of JAJJMC010014740.1, from coordinate 306,877 downwards.
TTATTGAGGTAGATAAGTTTATTTATCTAGTAGATTTTATTGTCCTTGATACTCAACCTGTCCGTGACCCCGAGAATTAGATACCTGTGATATTAGGTCGCCCGTTTTAGCTAAATCTAATGTGATCATTAACTGTCGAACTGGTATTATGAATTTGTCTTTTGGTAATATGACTATTGAACTAAATATTTTCCATATTAATAAGCAACCTTCTGAGTTAGGTGACACGTGCATGGAGGAGGTAAACATGATAGAAACAGTAGTTCAGGAGTCATTACCAAATACCTTATTAGAAGATACATTAGAGGAATGTCTAGTTGATCATCATTTAGAAGAAGAAATTGACAATTTTCGGGAACCAAACGATCTAGAAAATAGGGAAAGTGTGATGAGTCTATCTAGAGACACTAAAAACTTTAAGTTTGGGGGTGACTATCATTCTCCATGTGCTTTATATCTTAGAAAGGTCCCTAACTTGGGATTTGACATATGCACCTCTACCATTTTACAAGATCATCTTCGAGCTAGATTCCCTGAACCTGTTGATGTCCAGAAAGAAGTTCAGTTGTTAGAAACCCATCCTCTGGTCGATGTGGTTTACCTAGGCAGTAATACCAAGATTGACTTTGTTTTCCCACCAAAATATTTTCGTCCATATGTGGGAACGTTAGAATTTCAAATGTGTCAGTTATTAAGTTTTGAGACTAAACCTAATTATCTTAGGAGATTAGAATCGACACATTTGTTTAAGAATGACCACCTTCATAGTAGTCAATTATGTGAGTCAACTCCGATTGACTTTGAGGATCCAAAATTATTCAGGTTATTATTATGTGCTTCTAAGTTCTTAGTTAAGTTATTCCAGACTTTACAACCTGTAGATTCTTCCTACGAAGAAATCCAGCCTAAGAAAATATTTTATCTAGACCCTTCTATGGAACCTGAACCACAACTAGAAGTAGTTGTCTTAAACAAAAAACTAGATAAGGGTGTGCTCGGTTTGTTACATTTTCTCGGCATTTTGGATAACCCTATTTGATTTAGAATTGTTCCGATTATTGCTATATGATTTTATGAGGTGACTAATTCTTTCTTAGTCTGGATGAAGACTTTAAACTTAGCACTTCTTGTGAGGTAACCCATGCTCATGAAACACGGTAATATCTTTCCCTATCTCTTTGATTGTTAACAGTTTATCCTTGTTAATGCTCTTAATCATTCATCTTTAGAAACATTGAGGAAACTGTTTGATTTAAGTTTGGGGGTAAGGGAGAAACTTTTTAGTGAAATAATAAAGCTTTAGAATTTAGAAACTTGTGAACACTTCAGGGTGACACTAACCATTCTAGGTAGATGGAAACTTAGCTCTTTTTCTATAGGAATTGGTGTGCCCAGTGAAATGGTCTATTCATAAAAGAACAGAGTTCAGGTGTTAGAAATAACATGATAGTTGTCACCACATCTCGGAGTCAATCACTACCATATCACTTTTTGCTTTTACTTTTGCAAATTTGTGTTTCTCTAAGTGATTTGGTGGGGCCCAATATCAAATTGTTATCGGCGTCGGGATGATATAGAGTGTTTTAAGGTCAAGCCCCATTATTATATTTTAGTTCTACAGAAAAAAAAAAGAGTAAAAAGAAAAATATTATTATTATTATTATTATTATTGTTAGAAATTTGTGTGGGTTCTCCCTGTCTCCGTCGCCTAAGCAAGCGTGGAATGCAGGATCCATGGGAACCCGAGTATAGACCAGTTGAATTGATATTAGTATTAGATTTAAGAATAGTGGGTGCGTATCTCGAATTCATTAGGTTTCATCCTGGCAATGACCTTCAGATAGATATGGGAAACGCCGTTCACCTTAGTCAACACTTGCAACCTTCATATTTTCTATGCTCATCTACTAAATCTTTTCATGTGATTGAACTGTGATAGATTCTGAGACTTGTGGTTAAACGATTATCTGAGTAGAGCTCTGTTGTCTTAGATATGAATTTTAGTATGCTTGAGTAAACACTCGTGTACATCAATTGGACTCATATAGGGTAATGATTCACATAGCCGAAGAATTGAGTAAGCCAACTAAATATCTTGTTTAATGTCTATTCTTAATTGTTCACGAGTCGCTAAAATCTAGAGTAAAGCTTTTGTGGATATACCTCTTGTAAACCCTCACGAGACAAAACTCGTCCACTAGGGACACCTAGGGGTTTAACGGCTTATTACATATGCTAAATATAGTCGCATTCCTGCGAAAGTGAGTTAGGAGTTTATTTTATTTTTTTAGATTAGATTTGCTCGAGAACTAGCAAATAATAAGTTTGGGGGTATTTGATAGACACATTTTTGTGTCTGAATTGATCTTAATATTATATATTGTTGGTACTCGATTTTGTATTTATTATGGTTTTTATTTCTTTGTAGGTGTTTTTGGAGAAATGATAACGGCACCCTCAACTTGGATTAAGGCACCCACTCTTTGGTTAAGGGCACCCACACCCAGAATTCAAATGATAGAAAGTGGCGGGAAGAAGAATTTCTATTCTTCACATACAACGTGAAATAGGAAACTCAAAAGAAATTTGGAAACAAGCTTGGAGTTTGGAAATTCCTTTACTTAGGAAACTAGAATTGTGTGGGAAAGAATTAAAAAGGGAATGATATCGATTTCTTCTCTTATTAGCATCAAGAAACGAAGAAATCAGGAAGTAAAGAATTCTATTTTTGGAAAAGATTTTCGGTGGTCTGCCAATGATCAAAGGAAAGATTTGAGAGGATTAAAGGAAGTTTTGGGTGATGGGTAGTATAAATAGAGGATACTAGAGAGTTTGGGGTACGAAGAAACAATTGGTGAAGCTTAGAATTGAAGTGAACAGCAAGAACAAAGTGAACAGACGAACGTTTCTGCTGTTGCACGGTGAAGAACTTGAAGAACAAAAGGCTAACCAGAACTGTCATTCATTTCAAACAGCAACGGAAATCTGTTTCCTGTTGCGCATTCATTTCAAATACTTTCTGTAACAGCCTGAAGTGTTCACAACAACACTTATAACCATATCTAAGTGTCTGTGAGCATTTCTATTCTTATTGTAAGCAATTTTTGAGTTATAAAAATGATTTTTGAGGATTTTTCCATTACAATGAGGAGCTAAACTTCATCTTTGAGGCTATGGAGGAAGCTACTTTTCCAACAATTATGTGGTCAGTATTTAATTAATTTATGCAATTTATTTATGATTAATTGCCTTGATTAGAAATTGATTTAAAAGGTTTTTGTTAAGCAATTGTGATTCCGTTAGATGGTGCATGCCTCGGCTTAGTCCCTAGATGCTCCATGCTTTTGTTATACAGTTGTTGTTTTGAAAGTCTATTTTTGCAATGATTTATAATCAAATTAAAATGTTAAAATTGCATGATTAAAATTATTATCACTTTGAAATTGGAAAATAGTGGAATCCTAGTCTCAGATTTCTCTCAACCTTATAAAAAATATTTAAGTTTTCATATTTTTAATTTTAGAAATTAGATTTAAAATCAATCTTCACAAGTCTGAGTAACAAATCTTTATTTACCACTTTAAAACTACATCAGGTGCTCGGGCGGGAGAGGGCTCACGAGGATTCTAACGAGGGAAGAATAATCCGAAGACGAATCAGAATCACTAGAAGAACCTGGAAAAAAATATACACAATAAGGCAATATAGTGAGCATATAAATAACATAAAACTAAACTAAAAAGGACAAACATGAAATAAAGAATGTGACACGTAGAAAGCAAAGAAAAAGCAAGCACCATAAGAGGAAGGATTTTCGTCAGAGAGCACATGACTCTGAGATGCAACACCTTAGGAACGGAATGAACCACCATGACTACATAAGCTAAGCAAACTGGTAGGCGTCTCTTAAGGCTAATTCCAAGAATGAGTAGTCGTAGCCACCAGGGGATTAACAGAAATATGTTTAAACGCAGAGAGATTTCCCTACCACCGCTTATCAAATTGATACCCATGTTGTGCATACGACCCATAAAAGAAGATGAGGATGGGTTCATAACAGCTCGGGTCCGAGCCTGTAGAGGAGACATAAGAGAAGCACTAGAGGAGACATAAGATAAGCATTATTTATAGTAGTTGTATGGATGCGCGAAACAGGTAAGATACCAGCATCATGTTTGGCCTTTTTAGCCCTACGGTGAGGCGACCATTCATGTTCGGGAATATTAAGATATTCCTCCACCATAAAGAACACGGCTTGTACCCGACAAAAACGATTGGGAAACCACCCTGGGACGCATAGCCAACACTCGTAAGAAATAAAATAAAAAAACAAAAGAAATTCCAGGTTTAGAAGACGTACTTTTCCAGAGAAGGGATGGGAGCCGACGGCGGGGCTTGGATCTTGGTCGGTTTCTTCCTTGGTTGAGGTGGGAGCATTAATCCCCTTTTAGATTATTTTCTCAATGGCTCCTCACCCTCCGAAGGAGCCCAGCTGGTAGTTAAGAAGAGCAGGGGACGACCTTTCGTGCCATGTGAAAGTCCATGTCTGTTTTCCACCGAGGCATCTAATCTGATATGACATGACACGTGCATTGACTTGAGATCATCCGAAGATAATTCAGGTGGATGATCTGAAACCCGCAGGAAGTTTAGGGCATGCCTACATATCTCTTCATGAAAAAAATGCAAGTTGGGAGAAACCAAAGGGAGACGCGTCGAAGAGGGATAAATGAAAGAAAAGTGAACCGATCGATCTTCCAGCCGTGTCTCCCTTTGAAGACAAACTGATTGAAACTATTCATAATATCAATATCATCAGTATGATACGAACTCGGAAAGGAATAAGGAACTCCTTGGTCAAACCCTAATTGTCGTGCTACACGATCAGGATTGTAAGACATCGCCATGAATCTACCTAAATAAAAACCTGGGAGGTAACCAGGTATTACAACCATGACGATGTCGAAGTCGTCGACTGACAAGACTTGTGAAGAATCTAGGGTCATATCCTCAACTTCAGTCGTAAAAATCATAGTGGGAAGGACCAAAATGACCATCATGATAGGGAAAAGCTGTGAACTCTTTGGACACGCCCAGATACTTGACAATACAGTCTCTTGTAGATTCACCTTTCCCGCGCCAAAGAGCCATACACAGATAATAATAGGTGATAAGGGCTACACTGACTGTGCCATCCTCTCTCATGATGTTCTCCTTACGATGAACGACTAATGTATTAGCCTGGGAGCATAAGCGGGAAAATGCTCCCACGCCCATGCTTGAAGGAAACTTGTTGCGACAAAAATATCAACCTCATGGGAAGCATCTATCCAACGGATGTTATGACAGAGGATATCCAGTTGACGATACAAACCACCTAGGAACATATGCGCCAAAGAAAAAAAGATACCCCGTGACATTAGTAAAACCATCGTCCTAAGCTCATTCTTCACGGTATCACGAGGACTATGCTCAAAAATATCATGACAAAGCCAGAACAGAAAAAAGGTTGCTAACTCGGCATATGGATCCTTCTCATCCCGAGCAGGGGGGGCGACTTTCCCGTCAGTTAAAGTCGGAACCCAATATCTCACCCATAAAGGAAAGGAGGAAAGCTCGTTCATATTTATATCATAATATGGAATAGCCTTTCCCTGGGTGGAATCACCTAAAGAATAAGAATACCAAAACTCTTTATAGCACCAGTCATTAATTTCTCACCAATCAGACGAATTGGGGGAGCACTCTCACTACCAACTTGAAAGGTTTTTCCCTTCTTTGAATGAGCCATAATTTCTTTGGATACCCTCTGGTCGTCTTCCCTGGCTCGGTAACCCCACATTTTACAAGACGTCCGCCCTTTACCTCAGATTCACCCTTCTTCTCTATGTTCGCCTATCTAGACTTGGCTTTGCAACGAATCAAATAAGTACATAGAGCCTTATCCGAGTCATCCGTAATCTCGTAGACGGCTGCTTCGTGGTAGAGATGAAACTCGTGAATCAGCAACCTAGTTAGAGCAATGACATCTTCCAACACTAGGGCAACCTCACCCCATGCAAAAAAGAAAGTGTGGAATTGGGATATCCAATGCGTGTAGATCCAGAGCATATCCCTTTTACATTTAACAACCTCGCGATAAAAAATGCTTTTATTGCATCGTATATCCCTAGGGATCAGAGCTTTGCCACGTGACTGGGGTTGGAGAGGATATACGAAACCTAGGGCTCCTAGAAAGGGGAAGTCTCAGCCGACAAACGTGAGTCTACAATAGGAAGATGGTAATCCCCTGGTGAATTCCCATGCGTGGAATCTAATTAAAGGCATGAAGCGAAAGGTCGTTCTCATCTGGATGCATAAGCTATCTAGGAGAGGAGAAGAAAGGAATCAAACTTGGATTGGTGAGGCGCGAGTCGAGGTAATCGTTTGTAGGAGGAATCCGCTAACCATTATCAAAAGTCTCGGATTTTATAGCCTGCATTAAATCCACATTAGCAATGATTTCCTGAATCGAGTATGATTCCCCATCCTCGGGAGAAGGAAGGTGCTTTTCACCGGAGTGGCCGCTAGACTCAGCCTCCGTTTCTATTCCCATTTCTTCCGCTTCTTCTTCTACTGAGGAACATTTGGGAGAGTTGTCTGACATTGAGAATAACAAGGGGAGAGAATGCGTGCAGTAAAAAATGAGACTGTAAAAGAGGAGTCCCGAATATATATATATATATGGAGAACTTTTAATAGTGGGGTTAAGTGAGATAGTTTCTCAGAGGATTGTAACTGAGAGAAGATTCCAAAAGGTAGTGGGACACGTCACATGAAAGAAAACCAACTGTCGCACGTTCCTAGAGGGTGCATGTTAGGGAGTTAGTCAAAAGAAACCGCTTTAATAAAGCATTGGATGACTTTGGGTTTCCTAACGGTAAGTGATAGACACATTTTTGTGTCTAATTGGTCCTTAATTATCTATTTTGTTAATGCTCAATTTGGTACTTATTGTATTATTTTATGTGTTTGTAGGTATTTTTGAGAAATAAACATTTGTAGAAAAATTGGCTCAAAAAGTTGATAAAGGCACCCATAGGAAATTACTAAAGGCACCCACAAAATGTGATAGAGGCACCCCACTTCTGGATATGGGCACCTTTCCTTTCTGGTTCAAAAATAGAAAAATGGTGAGAATATTACATGTGAACTGGATTTGGTTGAATTCAATTTTCGTGGAGTTTTATCGCAATCGAATCATGATAACACGTTTAAGAAGTTGAACAAAGACTCAAACACTTCAATCAGTGTGTTTTATGCCGTAAATCACGCCTGGAAATTCCATCTTCGACCGGAAAAGAGTTTCCTCCTCTATTTCGGATAATCAAGAATTTGAATTTGATTTGGATGAGATTTTGGTTCCTTATTAGTTGAAGAAAGCCTATTAGGGTTTACTAGACCCATATAAACCCAACAGAGAGAAGAAAAACAGAGAGGGGTGATTCGAGAAAAAAATCAGGAAGAAAACCCCCGAAGTTTTAATTGAAAAATAGAGATTCCCTCGAGATTTGAGGGCTCTGTTGTATACAAAAACTTGATCAGTTATCCCAATAGCCAGGAGACTAATGTTGATACCCGAAAAATGACTACCCATTGATAAGGGTAGTCGTTTCTTTTAAAAGGGCATGAGCTCGCGATTATCTTGGGGACTAAGCCCAAGATCCTAGGGACATATCCATAGAAATATGAGGACAAGGGAGGAATAAAAGGGAAAGCTAAGGGTAGGACTAAGAAAATGACATTTTGGTAATACTAAGGGGTTTATAAAGACATGTGTCAGAAGGAGGTACAAATGGAATGTCTATAAAAGGAAAAGGAATTGTACCAAAAAAATGATCTTCTCTCTTATCCAACTAGGAAAGATGTAATCCTTTCTATGACTCAGATAGGTCCCCCTTTACGAGCTTGTTTTTGGTATGGTCGTTAGTTCATGGGATGCTCAATACTATTGATATGTTGTCGTGCAAAGGAATTAATCTTTATAATTCTTGTATACTCTGTGGAGATATTAAGGAATCACAAGATCATTTGTTTCTACATTGTAATATTGCTAGGAAAGTGTGGTTAACTTTAACTCCACATCATAACTGGGCATGGGTTTTCCCAGAAACCATGTTAGCCCTGTCTTACTCATGGCCAAACAACCATCTTACTAGTACTAGTAAAGTTGCTTGGGATCTCATTCTAGCTGTAATAATATGGACTTTGTGGAAGGAGAGAAACTGTCATACTTTCGAAGATAAATATATCTTCAACACTGACAATAACCTATGTGAAGATGAAAAAGTTTTAGTTCTTTCATGGTGCTGCTGCAGGGAATATGATTCACCTGAACTTTACTAATTCAATTCTTAAGTGAGACATTGTTTTCGGCTAATTCAATTCACCTGAACTTTACTAACATGGTAGTTCTGTTTTCAGTTTTTTTTATGTTTGTTTTTTTATATCTAGTAGAACTTTTATAAATTCTTCTATTTTCAAATAATATCTCTCTTTCAATTAAAAAAAAGAAATATCAAGAACAAAGTTATAAGTAATGATAATTATGTACGTTCTAACATCCCATATGAAAAGAGATGTAATACCACTTTTCTTTTGAAAAAGAGATGTAATACCACTTTTTTTTTCAAATACGACTAAGTTAGAAGATGAATAGTTATTAGAGTAAAATTCCACCATTTAACAAAATTTCTTCTAAAAAAAGAAATGGCTCTCAGAAAAGAAAAATGTAATGCTCGGAATTCCGTAACATCAAAGAACAATGATAATTGCCTTAAATCTCTCTTGTTGAGAAATGTTTTCAATTCTTTTCTTTTCTATTAATAAATAATTTGGAAAGTGGGTTTAATTATTATTCTTTTATCGATAAAAAATTTGGTGCCGATAAATTTTAAACTCAGATTATTGGTATCATTACTCAATAGTTTTATCAATATACTACGTGTAACATCAGCAACTAGGAAATTGAAATAGATCGCATTAATGGTCGCTTTATTTTGAAAGCAAAATAAAGAAGGCATAACAGCCAACAAACTTCATAACTACACCCTCCTAATCTATGAAAGCAACAAGCAGTAGAGTTGCTGCTGCCTCAAGAGTTTTTGAAGAGAGAACATAAGAAGAGTAGTAGAGGGACTTGTTTATATCGACCTTTGTACGAAACTCTCTATAAATATGCAGTTGAACAACAACACACACGTTGGGTCGAAATAGCGAGGAATAGTGGAGTACTATGTCCTCCTTCCTTTCCCAATTTCTTGATCTTTTTCTAATCTTATTTCTTTCTTATTTTCTTTTCGATTTTCTTTTTCTATTTCTATTCAGCTTTTGACCAAATAGCTGATGGTTTGATCCAGTAATCTTCACCTCTAACAACAGATGTTGGTTTGCTATTCATTTCACTGATAAAACAAAGAAAACAGATGTTGGTTTGTAAGAAAAAATCCTTTTGAATCAGAATCTCTCTCACAAATATCCCTGTGAATAGAATTCTTTTTTTTTTTATTATTATTTTTATTTATTTTTTTACTTTTGGATAATTTCTGACAGTCACAGTTATCAATAATTTATAGATCTTGGTTCCAAATTCATTCCGGTTCCAAACATATAAATATCCATATTCCATAATCCCCCACGTTCATTTCTCCGCGTTCTATACAGGGGCGGCTTTTAAAGCTCTTTCTGTTGATAATAATAATAATAATTACTTTCTTCCCATTGGCGCGTCTTTACGGAGTCCTTCCCATTTCTCAGCACCATCTCTCATCCATATAAAGATCCCGATCAGGATCAGACTTCATCCTCATTTCTCTGTAAATCTCCAGATCTTCTTCTTCTTCTGTAAGTTCAGGCTTCTCCTCTCTACATCTGTCATCTAAAATCACTATATTTTATGCTGAATTTATGGAGTTATTTTTAGTAAAGTCAGGAATGACAGTATAATCTGATCATTTTTATTTTTCTATTTTTGGGTAATATTATGGTTGAGAGATCATTGTTGGATGAGAGTTTGACTTCGATTTTTTTTGTGGGTGTGTAGGTTAGAAAATGGCGCAGATTTTACTCCATGGAACTCTTCATGTTACGATCTTTGAAGCGAATTCAATTTCTCATCCTGATAGGAAAACTGGTGGTGCTCCTAAGTTCTTTAGGAAGGTACGTTGCTGATTTGATTACGATGTGATGAATTCTAAGCATTTTTGTGTTGGATTTTTTATGTGTATGGTTGGATCTTATCTATAGTTCGATTTTCAGTTCTGAATATTTTTTTTTCTCGTGAAATTTAGGCGTGATCTGTGATTTTTATAGGTTGAGTTACATAGTAATGGATCTGATTTATTGGTTATGTTTTTGACTTTTTTTTTCTGCTTGATGAAAAGTAAATGAGTGAATGTGTGAATGTCAGTCAGAGTAAAGGAATTTAGGCACATTCATCGCTTTTAGTAGTAATTTTTGAGGGTTTATCATGGGATCGACCTTGTAAGAACATGAGATTAAATTGAAAGGGGATTGAAAGAGTAAGACTTTTCCGGAAGGATTTTCTTTTTGCTGCTTTTTTGAGTTTTAGAAGTTTAACTCGATTTGTGTATCTAAATCAGCAACCGGATACTGATGAGTTCAGTGAATTTTCCTTTTTTATTTGGTTGTATGCCTAAAGCCTTTGTACAAAAGAAGCTTGAAGATCAGTACAAGGCATAAAGACTAGTTTTCTTTGATTTCTATAGCACTTATTTTTTTTATTTTGATCTTATGTTTGCAGATGTACAATTTTTGTGTAATTAAACTATTTTTGTGTCACTGTTAGTCGCTTCATCTAAACAGTTTTATGGTCTACTGAAGCAGTCTGATGCTGAACTTACTAGGGAAAATTTAATTATATGTAGTTTTCATGCTCATCATGGTTCAAGTTACTTTCTATATCAAGTTACTGTATATACTATGATAAATGTGTAAAAGGTGTTACAAGGTGATCTCTGGCCAAAATTCCTTTCTATTGTAACATTACTGAGCTATTGAAGTATTAGTTTTGTTTCTCTTGTAGTTGTCTTATTGAAATATTTGTGAACATCCCTACACTTATATCTTTTGGTGACCAGTGCTGTTGCTTCATTCTCTTTCTGAAACTTTGAGACGCTGTATGCTATTCTCTGAGACACTATAGCTATATCATATAATAATTTCCCATTGTTATTGTTTATGTTAAGTTTGAAATTTCTTCTTGTAGCTTGTGGAAAACATCGAGGAGACAGTTGGATTTGGCAAAGGAGCTAGTATGCTTTATGCCTCAGTGGATCTCGATAAGGCTAGAGTTGGAAGGACCAGAATCATAAAAGATGAACCTGTCAACCCCAAGTGGTACGAGTCTTTTCACATCTACTGTGCCCATATGGCTTCTAATGTTATCTTCACGGTCAAAGACGATAATCCCATTGGAGCAACTCTGATCGGAAGAGCTTATGTTCCTGTTGACCAAGTTCTAAGTGGGGAAGAAGTGGATGAATGGGTTGAGGTGGTAGATGAAGACCGTAATCCTGTGCATGGTGGTTGTAAGATCCACGTGAAGTTGCAATATTTTGATGTTGGTCAAGACAAGAATTGGGCTCGGGGAATTAGAAGTGCCAAATTTCCTGGAGTCCCTTACACATTCTTCACCCAGAGAACAGGATGCAAAGTTTCTTTGTATCAAGATGCTCACGTCCCAGATAATTTTATTCCTAAAATCCCTCTTGCTGGAGGCAAGATTTATGAGCCTGCCAGATGCTGGGAGGATATATTTGATGCAATCAGTAACGCAAAACACATGATTTACATTACTGGGTGGTCTGTGTACACTGAAGTCGTTTTGATAAGGGACTCTAGAAGGCAAAAACCTGGTGGGGACGTCACCCTTGGAGAGCTGCTTAAGAGAAAGGCTGATGAAGGTGTTAGGGTTCTAATGCTTGTTTGGGATGACAGAACCTCTGTGGGTTTACTGAAAAAAGATGGATTGATGGCTACCCATGATGAAGACACTTTTAACTATTTCCAAGGTACACAGGTGAACTGCGTCTTGTGTCCCCGTAACCCTGATGATGGAGGCAGCTTTATTCAGGATTTACAGATCTCAACTATGTTCACTCATCACCAGAAGATCGTGGTCACGGATAGTGCAATGCCCAGTGGAGGATCAGAGAAGAGGAGAATTGTGAGTTTCGTTGGGGGTATTGATCTCTGTGATGGAAGATATGATACTCAGTTTCATTCTCTTTTTAGAACCTTGGACACTGCCCACCATGATGATTTCCATCAACCTAACTTCACCGGTGGTGCAATTACTAAAGGTGGGCCCAGGGAGCCTTGGCATGATATTCACTCCCGTCTAGAAGGACCCATTGCTTGGGATGTCCTTTTCAATTTTGAACAGAGGTGGAGGAAACAGGGTGGGAAAGACATTCTGGTCAACTTGAGAGAGCTTGCTGAGATTATTATTCCTCCCTCTCCCGTCACGTTCTCTGAAGACCCAGAATCATGGAACGTTCAATTATTCAGATCCATTGACGGTGGGGCTGCCTTTGGATTCCCTGATTCACCTGAGGATGCAGCCAAAGCTGGGCTTGTTAGTGGAAAAGACAACATCATCGACCGCAGCATTCAGGATGCTTATATTAATGCCATTCGAAGAGCAAAGGACTTCATTTACATTGAAAATCAGTATTTCCTCGGAAGTTCATACTGCTGGAAAGCAGACGGCATTAAGCCTGAGGAAATAAATGCTCTGCATCTTATTCCCAAGGAACTCTCACTAAAAATTGTTAGCAAGATTGAAGCTGGTGAGAGGTTTACTGTTTATGTCGTTGTTCCGATGTGGCCAGAGGGTATCCCAGAGAGTGCATCAGTTCAGGCAATATTAGATTGGCAGAGGAGGACTTGGGACATGATGTATGCTGACATCACTCAAGCTCTTAAAGCTAAAGGGCTTGAAGCTGACCCTAGGGACTACTTGACATTCTTCTGTCTCGGTAATCGAGAGGTAAAGAAAGAAGGAGAGTATGTACCATCAGAAACACCAGACCCCGATACAGATTATAGTAGAGCTCAGGAGGCTCGCCGATTTATGATCTACGTTCACACCAAGATGATGATAGGTACGTATGACGGCTTTAGTGATTTCTTTTATTAGCTTGAATTAGCTTCTTCTGAAAATTTTCTTTTAGATTGGAAATATAGATTAGTGGTTTAAATGTTAATTTAAAACTTGATCTGGTAACTCAAGACCTACCCAGTTTGGTCTAAATTAGGTGTCATGACTCCAATTTTCTTCCCAAGTCTTGACACATTTAGAAAACCCCGCAAACTAGGTGTCATTGCCATTGGTGAGGTGTCCCAACCCCCTTGTTACATGCTGGTCGACAAAATAGAACTTGTGCTTTGATGTTGTAGTTCAATCATGCCGGAAACTAAATACTAATTTTGGATTTATTTTGCTTGCTTTTGCAGTTGACGATGAATACATCATCATTGGATCTGCCAACATCAATGAAAGATCAATGAATGGTGCAAGGGATTCTGAAATAGCCATGGGAGGTTACCAACCTCATCACCTTGCTCATAGAGAACCAGCGACGGGTCAAATCCACGGATTCCGTATGGCGTTATGGTATGAACATCTTGGCATGCTCGATGAAGTTTTCCTCCATCCCAACAGCGAGGAATGTGTGCAAAAGGTGAACAGGATCGCTGATAAATACTGGGATCTATACTCGAGCGATTCTCTTGAACGTGATTTACCTGGACACCTCCTTAGGTACCCAATTGGAGTCACTAGCGATGGGGATGTGACCGAGTTGCCAGGTCACGAGTTCTTCCCTGACACCAAAGCTCGTGTTCTTGGTACCAAATCAGATTATCTTCCTCCAATTCTCACCACATAGGTTCTATCCTTCTTTCTCACTACTTCCACACAGTTGCTCTTACAAAACTAATCGTACTCTTATATCATACACTAGTGGTATAATGGTAGTATCAATAAAAGCCTCTTGCTTGTAACTTTTGAGTGTTTTATTAGGGTTTACGATCATAGATTGTTTATTTTACAAATTCTACTATGTTTGGTCACAGGTCTGTTTGCTTAAAAGCTGTATTTGCTCATTTGTTTTAGTAATGAAATTTTCTGTGTTTATAAATTGTGCTAAAACTATACTGCTATTTCAAGTCCATGCTACCTAGTTTGCAGAGCAATGGACTAGTAGAGGAAAAGATACTAGCGAGTCTTGATACAAATCATTTGTTCTATTCAAATTGAATACAAGTTAACTACATATAGTTAAGTTAAATGTACAACAAAGCGAAGCGAAACCCCCAAAGAAATACAAACAAAAAAATGGAACAAGAAAATATCAAGAACAAGAATTCAAGAGGAAGCCCCAAATCAAGTCCCCAAAATTTTATGAATCTGATGCCAAGCATCACTAACAAGGATGAGATGATTGCCGTCTCTAATCATGTCATCAATTTCAGCTTCATCTTTGGTTAAAACCTACTAGCTGAAAATCCAAATTTTGTAGTACCAATTCCAAATAGTTCTTCCAGATAATTTGGCAAAAAAACAAGTTTTACTCTAGTTTGGCTCACCTCCTGGCAACTAATAGTTACTCTAGCAGGATACAGCACGGCCAGACTTTTGAGCAGGCATTCCAAGATCTTTTGCGAATAATCATCGTTTGTGCTTCTATCACCTGCATGGGCAATAGACATCATCCCAAATATTGACTTGTGAAAATGGCTAATTCTTCTCAATTGACGGTTGCTTCTCCACAAAACCTTCATACCTGGATCATTTAGTACTGGATGTGTAATTGTAGGTTCACTCTTATGCTGTTACGTACTTGCTATAAGTTGTTGGATCAACTGAAACTGCAGGCTGATGTTTGGGTTCTTGCTTGGATTGAAAGAGCAGCTTAATCTCTTCATGAGCTTGTTGATCATCTAACTTTCTTGGGGTCCATCCATGGCCATCAGCTTTATCAATATCACATCCTTGTTCCAGAAGGAACCTGACTAAATCAATATTTCCTTCGCAAACAGCAACATGAAGTGCCGTTGTCCCGTCTCTCTTTGAGACTTTCACATCTCCTCCATATTCTACTATTTCCTTAAGCAAATCTGGACTATTTTGTTCTACGGCAGTGCATGCAAATTGGCCAATGTCACCTGATGATAGGTTCCAACCATTGTCTATCAACACCTTAACCACTGAATCAAGTTTCCCGACTATTGCTTCCCAAGGAGGAGCATTTCCTGTTGGATCTCTGTTATTTTGATCTGCTTCACAATCTAGTAAAGGAACAACATAATTCTTACTTCCACTAGATGCAGCTATATGCAGAGCTGTGCGGCCATTCTCGTCAGTTTCATTTGGGTCTTCACCTTTTTTTAGTAATTGATGCAACAGAAGATCATCACCTCTATGGGCTGCAAAACACAGAGATAGCGGAAGGTCCAGTTTACCATGAGCTAGCATGTTCTCTGTCTCCATCAAAACTTTTTGCATGACCGGGCCATTCATCTCTTTTAAGTGCTGTAGGAGATTGTTCATTATTATAGTCCCATCACGAACATTCGCCTGGGAAATGTTCATGAATGCAGTACGGTTTATCCGCAGCAACTGACACAGTTTTTAGTGCGTACTTGGAAGAGCTGTGGCTTGTAGCAAAGTACACCAATCTCACCAAAAATGTCTCCAGTCCTTAACTCTCCTATAACCTGTTCTGTTCAATTTTCTGTGTACAGTTAGTTCTACGGTGCCTGTAACCAGTATATAAAAGTCCGTGGGTGTTTCATTCTGTAATATAACATCTTCTTTCGGTGGGAAAAACTCGTGTTCCATCTCTGAGACTAGATGGAAAAGGAAGTCTTTTGATACCCCCTGGAACAGGTACACCTTATCAACAAGATTATCAAAGCGAAAATGTGATATGCTTGAGTGGATGGCTTTAGGGAGTGCTTCAAGAGTCTCTTGCTGCTGCAATCCTTCCGAGTCAATTCTGAACTTCAAACACAAATTGGAAAGCATCTGATCTTGTAAACTTTCGGCGAGATGGTTCCTATTTGCAAAACTGGAAGCAGCTTGAATTGCATCCCTAAATTTACTAGTGTATTTTCTATCAGATATGATTGGTATCCGAGGTTGAAAAGCATGTAGCATATGGAAACTAGCATATCCATGGTAGTTACCGGATGCAAATCACCATAGCCAACAGTTGTGAAAGTAGTAACAGACCAGTAAATCGATGTAACATATCGAACACCCAGAGTTTCCTCCTGCAAGTCACCGAGCCACGTTCATTCGGGGTGGCTGCTACGTGCAGCGATAGTATAATAAAAACAAGCAGCAAAGTGAACGTAGAATATAGTCTGACAGAAAAGCCTGAAACACCTTACCCAAACGTAGTTAGACTTGATGTCTTTCTCCATCGCAGCAAACATGGAGCACACTCTACGAAGACGCCAGAGACGAAGCACGATGCTGAGTAATGCATACTGCTGAGCAAAAAGTTGAAAGGGGATCGCAGCTATGACATCGAATATCAACCAAGATGTTGCATATCTCCAAGCAATGTTGTCGACGAATAGGTATGATTTTTTGTCACGGTAACCAACACAAAAGGTGATAAATATCAATCAAGAAGACACCATCGATAACAATATCCGCGATTTCCAGTCCTCCAACTGGTTTGAAAAGAAAACCATACTGAAAAGGAGCCACCAATGCTGTGTAAACAACTAGCAGAAGGAGGAAGTTCTGCCAGATTCTATACTTTGGATCATGAGGTGAAATAACGGATCTCTTCATGACTCTAGGATGATAACGCCTCCTCCTAGCACCACCACCACCACCAACTGATCCACCATGGCTGCTTCCATCCATTGACATATTTTCTGCTCCACAGAAGTACTTAGCCCCAAAAACCCTCTCCATTAATGTTAATGTTAGATTCTTGATTTCTTCTAGACAACTTAGTTTTCTTTTTTCCTTCTTTTGCGGTTTATTTATAAGAGAGTCTTCACTTACATAATATATATATAGTTTGATCTCATCCCGGATTCCGTATACTGTTAGTCTTTGTTGGATTCCTAAAATTGGATTACCCACTGTAATCCAATTTCTAGAATTGGATTAAATTTTATTGTTTGGTTGATATAATTCAATTATATGGTAAGTAATATGTCCCAAATCACTTTATTATCATTTTTTCTTTTTATGGAAATTATAATCATAAAAACATGTCAACTTCAAAATTTTAGATTTTATTGGATTTCTTTGGAATCCAATAATTTGAACCAAAGCCCTATAGCTATATTTTTATACACGGCATTCTAAGACTTGGAAAGGCAGCTTTAGAACCAGAGCTATCACGCGCATAAGACTTCTACACCGTCAGATCTGCTACTAAACGGATGTGATTTGACACCTTGTTGTTAATGCATTCATGTGAATGATAGCAGGGCTGGTGTACGAAATATAGCTATTTATAAGGAAAACTCGAAATCAATTGTGATCCATTGTTTGATCCATGGATGGGGTTGCGTTCCTTAGATGAGATGGGTGCTCATAACAAAAGGAAGGCTGCCCATGTGAGAACATCTATTGTAGCTCATAACAAAAGAGTGTGTGCCAAAATGTTTCTTGATAAAGAGATAGGCGGTGCAAAGTTTCCCAAACCGTTTTGTTCTATCAAAGAAATTTACCATCCAAAGAAGGCCATACAGAAATCAATCAGTTTTTGCTAAAACAATTCAAAATTCAAGATTTGCATTTGAAGAAAATCTCTGGGGTTCCAATGGAAGTAGCTGCAGACATGAAGAAGTAAAATGCAAACATGGAAGTAATTCGTAATTGGGGTAATGTGTTCAACAATGGTCAGATGCCTAGTTTATTTCTAATAATGGCTTAATTAACCAAAATATTCTTGAATGGATTATATAACCCAAAAATTAGTCACTGACTAATGGCTTTAGTTAAAACAAAGGCATCATTCAACAATTCATTTACCTCTTTGCACCCGGTAATTTCTTAAGTTGATACGCTTAGAAAAAATCTCGAATTATAGCCTCAAAGAAATTACCTTTTTATTAGTGGACGAGTTTAGCATAGCCGACTTAGCTCAGTGGTAGAGCGCGTGACTTTTAATCCCGTGGTCAAGGGTTCGATCCCCTTAGTCGGCATTTGTGATTTTTTTTCCTTTATTTTTTATTATCTCCGTTACTCTTTCCGTTTCAGCAAAAATATTACTATCACTTTTTTATTTTAACGGTAGTATTTTTTTTAATTTAAGTCATCCAACTCCCAAATATATGTAATTAGCTAAATACAATCAACCTGAAATATAAATTTCTATTAACCCACCGAATAAATCAAAAATTTCTAAGTTTATAAATTAATCTTTAAATTTTTACTGATTTCGTAACTTCTGTTCCTTCAATAAAACGTGAGATGTTGAGATAGTTAGAGCATCTCCAATGGTAAATTGATGTGTATCTTTTGATATGGATGTGAGATCAAAATTTCCTTAAATTAGGAAGGTAAAAGAAAATCATCTCCAACCATAAGCTTCTTTACATTGGGTAAGAACTTTCTAACCCTTAATTTTAAAATTATATATTTGATCCCTTTTTAATAATTATAGATACTGGTAACTAGGAAATTTAAATCCTTTATAAAAACCTTTAAAATTAAAGGATGAATCGGAGGATGTTTATGTAACTACCTTACACATCATCTTTACATTTAATCATTACATTCCCGTTGAAGAAAGGTTTTTGTTAAAAATCAGATATATCCTATTGGCCTGATTAATAAGACATCCAAGATGTCGCTCTTAGTGTCCCGTCTTTACTTCATATTCATGCATTGGGAACAATGACTGTGTCCATTGGATTTGGTATAGAAGATTTGAAGATTAATTTATAAAGTAAAAGCATGAATGTAAAGAACACGTAATTTTACATGGTTTTACTATAGAGTTAAATGTGGATCCCGTGCTTTTCAGAACCGTCTTGCATTAGGTGGAATGGGTAACTTCTCTGCCGGTCTTGCCTTATGTTATGTTGGTGAGGGTAAACTATGTGCCGCATACCCACCTTTTCATCAATCCATTTATGATATAGGTAAACTATGCACTGCGTACCCATCTCTTCATCAATCCGTTCATAGCTTGCCACGTGTGCTCTGTCCATCGCATTTAATGCAGAGTAGATAGTCGTATCCCACGCTAGACAGATATCTCTTTGTCATGTCTAATTTATATTAGTGAAGACCATATCTATCTATCCATTTTAAACCTGTCTCGAGATGGGATAAAATCATTATGGTTTTGATATGTATGCCACATATACACTGTATACCGCTTTCTCTTGATTTAGATAATGCCATGTGTATGGTGGTGATTTTGTAGTCACATAAATGAATTGGTACCTCGATTAAGGAAGCACAGATTGCTATGAGTAAATTTAGCAATCCCTATTTCTTTAGGGTCATGCATAGTTCTAGAAGCTGTTGTCAAACTTCCTGTTGCATCAACGCAGTTTTATGACCGGCCTTAAAGAAATTTACTTAGTTACCGTACACATATTTCAATTTGAATATTTCCAAAATATGTCTCTTATTATAGTTTTTTTTTTTTGTAAGAACACTGCAACAAAGCATAGAACAGAATGCTGGCAACAAGGTTGGGTCACAAATCATATATATGGGTCCTCAAAAGAAAGTTACCATTGCGATTTTGTGCTGGAAAGTCAGAGATGCGCTTAAATTTGCCCTCCCTATTCCAACTATCTTTCATGTGGTTGCAGCTTCCTCCTCCATATATGTCTCTTGCTAAGCTGCTTCATCTCCTTTTTCCTTACACCTCCCAATAAGGCATGGGTTCCGCAACAATAGTAATCTCGTAGTCTAGCAGAACTGCAGTTCACTAGTACTAATAGTACTAGAAAGATAAGATGAGCCTACGGTAGAGGTGTAAAACATGTCGTGCCAGCAAGTTTACGACACAATTGAACACATTAAAATTAGAACACAACACAATGTAACATGTGATCTAGCACGTCACGGCACAACACGTTAGTTTAAAATATTATGCAGTGCTAGACTAACAAGTGTAAAATATGTCATGCAAGCAGGTTTACGATACAGTTGGACACATTAAAATTAGAGCACAACACAGTATAACATGTGATCTGGCACGTCACAACACAACATGTTAGTTTAATGTGTTGTGTTATGCCATACTAATAGGCACATCTACACAACATAACACAATACGTGACACGGATAAGCACGTGATAACACAGCACGACATGTTAAGAAAGCAGTCACAACATACATAAAACACTACATAACACGATAAAATACATCATATTTCATATATATTTCACAAAAGAATCTTAAGACTAGAATCCATATCTCAGATTTTTGATTCTATGTTAGAATATTTTTGACATTTTATTCTTGGTATGTTAACTTATCTCTACGATAATATATATAATATCTAAAAAATATTTTATTTGGAAAATATAAAATAAATGTGTCGGTACAAGCCAACACGTTTATTTTTCTAGCACAACACAACACATCACGCCTGAATCTCTGTCACATCACAACACGACATGCAGCATGCTAAACACATGACTACATGGGATGTGTTGTGCTCGATCAGCACGTTTTACACCTCTATCCTACGGTCTCCGGTTTGAAAAAATCCTTTACTCCAGCAAATGAACTCTTGTTATGTAATTTCTAGAATTTTTTTGCACCAACCTTAAAATTTGCAGTATGGCATGCTTGGGGAAGTAAAAAACAAATAACTCTGGAACTAACAAAATATATCAGCAATCCCATTGCGGGCTCCTACTTTATTATTCAGTATACCTCGATGACAACTGCACAAGTAATTTAAAAATACAGTCTGTGGGTTAAAAATTCACTACCTTTTACCTTTTACTACCAAAACCCCAGTCAAAATAAAATGAAACAAAAACCCCATCTGAATAAATCTGTCTAAACTACCATTTACATTAATTCAACCTAACAAAAATAAAAATCAACCTCACTCTTAATCTTTATTCTCTCTCACCACCAACATTACCAGCACCAACTCACCACCACCAACCAACATCAACCACCATCATCCAACAACACCACCACTACCAGCCACCAACTAACAGCAGCACCAACCACCACCACCAACCAACACCGCCATCACCCACCACCACCTCCACCAAAGAGCACCATTAACAACCAACAGGTCCACTACCAAAGAGCACCACCACCAACCACCACCAGCAGAAACGAAAACCAGAACCAACACCCACCACCACCACCAACCACCACCAACAACAACCAACACCACAACTAACACCAACAACCAACACCACTTTCACCACCAATATCAACGAGCACCACTAATAACCACCAGATCCACCACCAACGAGCACCACCACCAACCATTACCAGCAACAACGAAAACCAAAACCAACACCACCAACAACCACCACCAACAACCAACACCACTTCCACCACCACCACCAACACCAACACCAGCATTATCCCACTACCATCAACCGGAAAACACCACCATCAATCAACACTATCATCAACACCACCACCACAAACCAGCAACACCACCATAAAAAATTTACCATATTCCTAAAACATTGGTTTCAACGATAAAAATCAGGCAGAAAAATGATGAAACCAAATTTGGTTTCAACATAAAATTTGTATTTCACCAACACAACTTCAATGAAGAAACCAAATGCACCAAATTGAATAAACTAGGAAAAATTTTAGTTGAAACCAAATTTGGTTTCAACATAAACGTATTGTTTCACGATTAAACTTTGGTTTCACAGTAAAATGTAGGCACAAATCAGATGAAACCAAATTTGGTTTCTATAAACTTACTGTTTTCATCAATACAAAAATTGGTTTCAGCGTTGTTTAGTTTTTTTAAAATTGGATGAAACCAAAAAAGGTTCCATCATTTATTTATTCCAAATGAAAAAAAAATGGTGAAACCAAAAAAAGTTTCATCATTTTTCAGACATTCCACCAACAAAAACACTGGTTTCAACGTTGTTTAGTTTTTGTAAAATTTGATGAAACCAAATTTGGTTTCATCATTTTTATGACGTTCCACCACCAAAAAACCCTAATTTCGACAATGATGATGTTTATTATTTTTTGATGATGATTTTCGACGATGATGTTCTGGAGGTGTTGGTGATGTTTGTAGAGGATAAAAAGAAGAGGAAGAGGTGTTCTTGGTGGTGGATCTGAACATGTAGTGGTGAGAGAGAAAAATAACGAGAAGGAAGCGATGGGGGAGGAGGAGGTGTTGTTGTCGGCTGATATGGACATAGAAAGAGAAGGAGGTACTAGTGGTGTTGGTGGATAAGATGGAGGTGCTGTTAGTGGAAGATATAGGTGACAGAGCTATTATTAGTGAACATAAAAGTAAAATGAAATGAGAGAGAGGTGTTGGTGAAAGAGACAGAGGTGTTGTTGCTCCGGATATATCTTTTCTCACTGGTTTGGTGGCGGCGGAGCTACTGTTGCTGGTGGTGATAGTGGTGGGGAGGAGGAGGCAGAAGAAGAGAAGAAGAAAAAGAACCCGATAAAAAAAAAGGGTAAGAGTGATATTTTAAAAAATGGTAAAAATTAAATTCAAACATTATAAATGAAATTAGGTTTTTATTTTATTTTTATTTCAAATAGTTTTTATTTATAAAAAATAATATGGGAGGAGTTTTTATATATTAAATATGATCATTTTGGTTTTTTTTTTTTCACTTATTATGTTAAAAATATATTGAAATAATAGTCTATTGATTGAATAATGCTTCCATCTTTAGAGGCTAAAAAGATGTCCCTGTTTGGCCACATAAATTTTCCACTTTTCCCACTTTCTATATCCCATTGAATAACGCTTCTATCTTTGGAGGCTAAAAAGCATGTAGGTGGCGAATCATCATCAGGTAAAACTAAAGCTGTGACAGACTGGCCATGCCTTGCTAGTACTCAAAATATGTCATGAAATTCTGGCTTCTGAACCCTAAGCTGTTCAGAGAGAGCTACAGTAGATTCTGGATATCCAAATTATTAAGAAAAATATATGTGCTTGAAAGCTAACATATATGCTCGGTGCTAAATAACATAATGTTTTCCTTTGATATTTGTAAAAGGCTCACAAACTTGTATAAAAGAGGGATTAGGCCGTACAACATGTTGTTAATGCATTTGGATCGTAGTTTGTAAAAGGGTCGTACAAACTTGTTAAATCAATGAAGCTAAAGGTCAATTGCCGGCACAAAAGTAATACTACCAATGCAACCAAGTTATTGGTACATAGCTTAAGGATCTCTAAAGCACCAACAATAATTTTTTTTTTTTTTTTGAAGCAAACCAACAATAGTTGTGTACTGCTTAAGTAGGCAACTGACTGTTCTTGTTCATATTTGGCCTGGTATTTTGGGTTCATTCACTCTTAATTTATTGATCAAATAAACCATTTCGTGGGTAAAAAAAGCTAATGAGACACAATGCACCTTAATTCCTGGCACAACATGGCACATAGCATGATACATTTTACACCTCTAGAGTCCTATATCAACTATGAGAAGTGTAATATCACCTATTTTCTTAGTCACCTAGACACCAAAAAATGGTCTCTCTTGTATCAGCCATCTAATAAAATGGCCCTCACTATGGGAGTTACTATAGGATATGTATGATAGTGTGAAGAGCTAGTAGGCGAAACTAGTACTCTCATTATTGGATTTGGACTTTGAAGAGCTGGTAGGAGAAACAGAGAATTCAGGTTGTTGAAGCAGTGACATCATTATTTTTTAAATAACAACTAATAAATATCTTTATTTACTTTTTCTTTTTCTTACTTTACTTACTATTTGTTCTTATATATTGTAAGTCCATAAATTGTGCTTCAAAAATTAAACTTCTTCATTATCAACATTACATATCCCTAAGATCTTTTTCATCAATCACTATGAGTTGTTTTGGAGCGAAAGATGCAAGCGATGAAAAGGTTATCAAGATCAAAGGAAAAGTTCAGTTAATGAAAAGAAATCTATTGGATTTGAATGACTTTGGTGCTTCTATGTTAGATCGAGCTCATGAGTTTTTTGGTCATGGAGTTTGTTTGCAACTCATCAGTTCTGTTGTTGGCGATCCTGGTAACGAAACTAACCGAAATCTCTTTCTAATTACTCATTCAAACTAGTTATATTTAATCTTAGCGTCAATAAAATTTGCTTTGGCGCGTAATTAAGCTCTAAAAAAGCCATGCATGCATGTATATATTTTTCTGCATGGTTTTCATGAGCAATAGTTAGTTTCCAACTACTGGCACAGACCTATGACTTTTGTCAAATGATATTGACCAATAATATCTTTTTTACCAATGTAGAAAATGAAATGCGAGGGAAGGTTGGTAAAGAAGCTTATTTGGAAAATTGGAGTTGCAGAATATCACCTATCACGGCAGAAACAGTAGAATTTGATGTTACATTCGAATGGGATGAATCATTTGGAAATCCTGGTGCCTTCTTTATCAAAAA
>JAJJMC010014740.1:220150-272223 GCA_023531435.1 Papaver californicum | reverse complement strand
TATGTTTATGTAGAAAGGTTCAACGACTTAGTGTCCCAATGCCCAGAATGGACTACTCAATTCCCTTATGCTTCCCTCACTCATCTAGTTGCCGTAGGATCAGATCATTGTCCCATCTTCCTAATTCTAGATCCTGGACATGATCAAACTGAGTGGGTTTTCAAATTCTATGATATTTGGCAGAAAGAACAATCTTGTATTCAAGTAATCCAACGGTCCTAGAATAAGGCTTATTCTGTATGTCCTTCATTTTCGCCCTGGTTTCTAACCTCAATAATCTAATCATGGGATCTTTTAGAGTGGAAAAAATGATATTTAGCAAA
This sequence comes from Papaver californicum, assembly GCA_023531435.1. Classification (NCBI taxonomy): domain Eukaryota; kingdom Viridiplantae; phylum Streptophyta; class Magnoliopsida; order Ranunculales; family Papaveraceae; genus Papaver; species Papaver californicum. Next base: position 271,900 of record JAJJMC010014740.1, on the reverse strand, counting down.
CCATAAAAAAAATCTATGTTTTGTTAAAACAAATTGAAAAATTGAAATCCCCTCGAAACTCCTTATATAACTGTAATGTAATTCAAGAAACTTAACCGACTAGAAATCCTTTATGATACCCAGGAAGCAATATAAAAAGAACAATCTAAAGATAATATGATAGAGTTAGGTGAAAAAAACACCAAATATTTCCATATTGTCATTCTAAAAACAAGGAAATTAACGAAACTCCATTGAATGTTTGAAAGGCAAACATGCAATGGTTACTCAGGAAAAATCTGAAATCAACTTTATTCTCCCTAATTAATTTCAAACTCTTTTTAAGGTTGAAAAGGTAGACACCTCTTATCAACAAGACCTCTTCAATAATATCAACCCATGTGTTTCCTTAGAAGATAACTGTAATCTGACTAGAATCCCATCTATAGAGGAAATCCTATGAGTTCTTAAAAAGATGAAACCTAATAAATCTCCAGTTCCTGACGGATTCCCAGTTGGTTTCTTCAAACATAAATGAGAAATAGTAAGACTCCAAGTAATTCTAGATATTCAACAATTCTTCTTAAATAAAAAAATATTGTAAGAAATCAATAGAACTCACCTTTTTCTGATTCCCAAATCCAAACAAGATCCCAATCAATTCAGACCTATTAGTATCCGCAATATAACTTACAAGATCAATGCTAAAATATTATCTAAAAGATTTAAACCTCTCTTGAATAAAATAATCTCCCATTTTTAATCTGCTTTTCTATCTTCTAGAAAGATCTTAGATAGTATCATAATAGCTCATGAAATTATTCGTACTTTAAAAATGAAAAAAACAACAACTAAAACTGGGGCCAAGGAGTTAAACTTAAAATGTCAAAAGTTTTCGACAGAGTTAATTATGATTTTCTTCTTAAAAATCTTAAAACTTTAGGCTTTAATTCTGATGTTTGTTTTCTTATAGAACAATGCATTTCTACTTCCACGATCTCTGTCCTTCTTAATGGTATACATGGGATACCATTTAATAACCCCTCCAGAGGCCTGCGTCAAGGTGATCCCTTATCATCCCCTTGTTTGGTATATGTATAGAAATCTTCTTAAAACTTCCACTATATCAAGAAAAAAAAAAGGTCTTACATGGAGTTAAGCTTTCCCAAAGTGGGAGCCAATATCTCATCTTTTCTTTGCAGATGATTGCCTTTTGTTAGCTATAGATTATCTTAAAGAATGTATAAATCTCTTAAACACAGATGGAATCTTTAGTAGAGCTTCTGGTCAATTAATAATTTGTGACAAATCAGGTTTATTTTTTTAGTAAAAAAGTTCATCCCAAACACTAAAGAAAGAATGATGTCCAAACTTCTCAAAATAAAAAAAATTGATATGAAAGAATCTTCTTAGGAGCTCATTTTTTCTTAGATAGATTAAAAATTAAAAAATTAAAAATTATTGTAAAAAGAATGGAATAAAAAGGTTCAAGGCTACAAAAGTAAAATCTTTCCTCAAACTAGTAAGATGGTTATATATTAATAAAGTTATGCTGGCAAGTATACCTACTTTCAAGATGGGATGTTTTATTATCTTCAAAAAAATAACTACCCAAAAGCATGGAAATTTTTATGCAAACCAATGCATAAAGGAGGGTTAGGATTTAGAGATGCACATATGGTAAACATGGCATTGTTATCTAAATTAGCATGCATAATGAGAAATGAACTAATTCTTTGTGGGCCTCTCAACTGAAAGCCAAAAACTTTAGTAGAAATCTATCGTAAGAGTTAAACCCTCGTGTATAAGTTCTTGGATTTGGAAATGCATCTATAAAGGACTTAGGCTAGTTTAAAAAAATAGTATTTAGAAAATAGGGATCAGGAAAACATTAATATTTGGGATGATAATTGGACCCCTCTTATATAAAGTAACCATGTCTCAATTTTGTAACACCTCATATACCAACACAACACTTGTTTCAGATCTTATAAACCAGTCAATAAAAAGTGAAATTTTACTCTAATCAACTTCATGTTTCCTGAAGCTGTAGCTAAAAACATTGTCAAAATCAATCTGTTTATAGATATCCATAATAATCTCAAACAAGACAAACTAAGATGGTTATTAACCACCTATGAAGAATTTACTTTTAAATCTATGTACGAAATTTAAACACTACATCCCTAGATATCACTTCCTTAAATATGACTGATTCCTTCTGGAAGAGTCTGCGGAAACTCGATATCTCCTAGAGAATCAATTTCTTTTTTTAAATGTCTGAAGAATGCTCCCCATTAATTCAACACTTTCTGAAATTATCAACGATGTTTCACCTCTTTGTTCACTTAGATGTGAAGAAGAAAAGACAAGAACATCTCTTCTTCCATTGTACCTTTACCAGATATATTTGGTCTTTACCTCCTAACCATGTGCAGCTTCATTTCAATGGAATTATCAAAGATGTTTCACATCTTTGTTCTTTTGGATGTGAAGAATAAAAGACACGGGAACATCTCTTCTTTCATTATACCTTTGCCAGATCTATTTGGCCTCTACCTCTACCTCCGAACCCTTTTTTTTAATTAGAATGGAAAATATATTACATGAAAAAGAATTTACAAGGAAACAAGTAAAATGATACAACCACCCAGCTTAAAAAGCAAGTTGAAGCAAAAACTGAAGAAGAGAAAAATTTACACAAAGACAAGCTCCCAGTTCATAAGAGAATGCGAGAAATTAATATGAGTGTTAAGACCAGCTGCCGATGCCCATTCAAGAACTAGAGTTCTCGCTTCAAGACCCAAGGCTATATCAGTTTTGAATAAATAATTCTCTTCAAATCTTCTCTTGTTGCGCTACTTCCAAACTACCCAAGTGACGACAGCTGGAATAAATTGCCATACAGAGGTAGACGATGGCATAAACCCTGTGTAACTTCATTTTAACCAAGATGATTCATTTATTGAAATATGCAAATTGTGGCTACATAAAAAAACTAACCTAATTAGTTTTGAATTGGCTCTAACCAAAATATAATACATTTGGAAAGAGAGATGCACTAGAGCATTTCAGGACACAAGAAAATGTTTCATTTCAGTTAGATTTAAACATTAAGAAACATACTAATTTTTGGACATAACTAACAACTGAAGAGAAAAACCTACCGTTAATCATCAGAAACAGTAAGAAGCTTGGACACCTCCAGAACAAGAGAAACCTTAAGATTAATGTAGATGCATCATGGATTTCCAAAGAGATTAATTCTGGTTTTACACTAATTCTGAGAGATAATCAATGCATGAGATTTTGAAGTAGCTAGAGCAGGTCCTTGCACAACAACAATTCTAGAAGAACCAGAAATATTAGGGATCTTCAGGCACCAAGGTGAGAAGAATACAAATATTTTTCAGCATTGAAATATACTGCATAAGCCTAATTGAAGCTATAAATGGGAATTACTCTCTTATTACCTGGTAAAGTAAGACCATTTTGGGGGAGACTAAGAAGATAGTTACATTTTGTCCCAGATTTCTAGGATTTTTTTTTGTTCAAAGAACTAGCAACGGGATTGTTGATGCCTTAACCTAACACATAAAAATATTTACTTGTAGTTCTAATTGGACAACAGACCCCAGATGTATTGAACAAACTCTTATAGTAGATAAATTTAATATTAGGAGAATTGGATTATTTAACTCCGTATTGGATGGTTTTACGTCTCCTGTATTTGCTTTCTCTTTAAATTAGTCTCTTGCCGTGAATTATAAGCCTAGAGGGATCACTATCCAACTACAAAAAATCTAACAAAAGAAATTTGACACAAAAAATCCATTAAAACTCAAACTGTCCAGAATACCCTCCTTTAAAAATAGTTCACTCTCATTTACTTCTCACTAATTCCATTCGTAAACTCATCATTTCCCTCTTCAACCACCTCCAAAAATTTGAATCGTTCACTCTCATTAGCAATTTCAAAAAATTATCAGAAAAATCTCCTGAAACAACATCATATCTTCATCCTGATCGTAATAATCATCATCAACATCCTCATCCTCGTAGTCATAATCTCCATCACCACCAGTACATTAAAAAACAGAATCAGAAACTGAATTTCTGATTCTCAAACTGTTGTTCATCATCATCAGTAGATATACTAAGTTTCTAAGATCCTACTTCTACTATTAACTCAGAACTTTCTTTTCCATTCTCTAACAGTTTAAACCTAACCAAAAATCGAAACAAAATCATTGAACATAATTAAAAATGGTGAAGAAACAAGAGAAAAAGATGAACAAAAAACTTAATAAAACAGTTAAGAAACAAGATTCTCCAAAAGGTAAATCGAAGTTTCATTGTTCTTCAGTGATTGTTTATGGTTGAAAATCAACATGCTTCAATGATTTTTAGTTTCACAATTTTGGTTTCATCAATGAATTTGCGTAATGAGGTTTCATCTGTTTCGAAATCACCGGTTTCATAATTAGGTTTCTAATTTTTTTGTAACTAAGTTTCACTGATTTTCATCTTGGTTTCATCTGTTTGTAGCATGGTTTTAGGTTTCATCTGTTTTGACCTAATTTATTTACTTAATATCTATTACATTTTTCTGTAAATTTTCATCTTGGTTTCATCTGTTTGTAGAATGGTTTTAGGTTTCATCTGTTTTGACCTAATTTATTTACTTAATGTATATTTGGATGGACCAAAAAAGGTTTTACAACTTCTGTGTATGGTTGGGACCAACAGCGTTGGTGTTTTTTACTTATTGGTTATTTTGATGGAACCAAAATTAGTTTCATCATATTCTGTGTATGGTTGTGACCAACAATGTTGGTGTTTTTTACTTAATGGCTATTTTGATGGAACCAAAATTGGTTTCATCATATTCTGTGTATGGTTGTGACCAAAAGTATTGGTGTTTTTTACTTAATAGCTATTTTTATGGAACCAAAATTGGTTTCATCATCTTCATGTATGGTTGGGACAAGTTCTATTTGTGCTTATGGTTTATTTATTCTGTAGCAGGGAAAAAAAGACTGACAGAACCATATAGGTGCTCGTTGCATCATTTGTGTGCAGAGGCACCTAAGATAAAAGCTTTGATACATAGTAAAGAAAAACACATGAAGGCACTTGTTGCTTTCAATTTTGGCGTTTCTTCAAATCGTTCTTCGATGGTACGCTGCAAGAAGAAAAATTGAAGAAAAATACCAGAGCAATTCAGATGATCTTAGGGTCATTTTATAAAAGTGTCAACCGTCAGAAACCAGATTGTTTCAAGTTGATGAGAGCAAGGAATATGATATTACAGACAACACCTGAACAGTTCGCTGTCATTTTTGGTCTACAAATGATGAAGAATGTAGATATACCCAAAGATGTTGAGCTGAAGAAAAAGGTGAACATGTTTGCGGTCGAGTATTTTAAAGGAGATAAGAAGATGAGGAAAATTGATATTATCAGAGCTATGATGGAAACTGCAGCAGATGAAACCAAAGCTGAAGACTTCGTCAAGCTATTCATACTCTATCTTTTGGTTTCGATATTTGTCCCAAACAAAGGTGGGCAGAATCTGACTTCAAAATACTTGTACCAAGTATTTGAGATGAATAAAGTGTGTTGGCCTGATATTTTTCATGAGTATCTAATGGAGTCTATAATTAAAGCTGGAGAAGTTGATGATGTATCGGGTTGCGTCATTTACCCATTGGTAAGTTAATATTTGTATCTTTTGATTCATAAATTGTTTGTTTTTTATTTTTCCTGAGTTTGATTACTAATTTGAATATTATGTTGTGTATTATTTTTTTCAGTATTGGTTTGCCGAGATGTCAAACATCACATTGAGACAAGATGGGAACGAGATGTACGCAAGGTTCGCTAGATGGAACCTAGATGAAATAAGCAAGGAAGTGGTGAATAATTTTGATGATCTTAGCAATAAACCAGAAATTTTCTCAAAGGTAAAAGCAACAACAGTTCTTGTTTGTTTATAATTTTTAATGTCTGAGAATTAAAAATTTCAATCATTTATTTGCTTGCACCTTATTCCAGATGAAAAGAAATGATGGAACCAAAAAAAGTTTCCATAGTTTATTTAATTCCAACTTATTAATCATAACTTTTCTTGTGTTCCGTAGATGAATGTGGGTTATCGTCAGGGATCCTTCTTGCTTTCATATAATGAACAAGAAATATGCTTGGTCCAGCATATAGAGGAAGAGGAAATTCATGTTGAAGAGCACATAGATGGTGAACTGCAGGTTGGTGATGGAAATGAAGAGGATAATCCAAGTGAAGAGATTGTTGGTGAAAGAAATGAAGAGAGTGTTGGTGATAGAAATGAAGGGAGTATTGGAACTGGAAATGAAGATACCACTTACAAGGAAAAATATAAGTGGGCGAGAATTTTGATTGAAAAACTTACAAGCGTTGGTAACAATAGGCTTTCGGAAGAAGATCAATCAATTCTTACAAAATATGATGCTGAAGATAAGTTACAACCAGTGAGGAAGACTTACGTGAGACAGAAACGTAAGAGAGATGAAACAGAAACAGTTTGAACAGTGAACAAGATGTGGAGGTGATATGTTAAATCTTAGATGAGTTAAATATGATATTGTTTATTTGTGTGTGTTAAATAAACAATATTGTTGGGTTAATGGTAGTATATAACATATGTTAAAAATCGCAGGAATTGATAACCAAAGCTATAAATATTGTGGATGAAATGATAGAACAAGATGCTGGTAATGTTGAGGTTGAAGAAGATAGTGAACAAAAGTTTGACAATGATGATGTGATAATTTAATTTACTTTCATTTGATTTGATTTGATTTAATTTGATTTGTTTGTTGTCATTGAATCTAATTTTTTTGAAATCAATAAATCTTGCAGGTAATGAATATTCCTGAAGAAACAGAACAACATGATGCATTGGAACCTGAAAAGGTTTCAGCTCATGAAGAAGTTCAGAATCAACATGATGCAGTGGAACCTGAAAAGGTTTCAGCTCATGAAGTTCAGATTCAAGGATTAACTGAAGATTTGGAGGATTCTATGTTGGAACCAGAAAGGTTTCATTAACTGAAGGAGAAGTTCAGGAGCAACAGGTGTCGGAACCATAAAAGGTTTCATCAAATGAAGGAGAAGTTCAGGAGCAAGAGCTGATGAAACCAGAAAATGTTGTATCATCTGAAGGCAAAGATCAACAACTGATTGAATTGTGTTCGGAGTTAACTCCGAACACAATTGAAGATTTGTAGGTGGCTGAGAAAGTAGAATCTGAAATCAAAGGGAAGCAAGCCAAAGATAATATAATAGAAGAATATTTGGAGATAACTCCAAACACAGCTGAAGATATAAAGGTGGCTGAACAAATTGAATCTTCTTTTTCGAAGACTAGCTTGAGGAGTGCAATAAAAGAAGTTTCTGAATTGATTCCAGACACAATAGAAGATATCAGAGTGGCTGAGAGGGTAGAATTGGAAGCGAAAAAAATTTCTTCATCAAAGCCATAGAAACAGATTCAAGTGTCAACTCAAAGACAAGGTTCAATTGATGAAACTATTCTTCAGCAAATGGAAGATGAATATGCAAACAAGACTTCTACATCAAAACCAGAAAGTAAAGGCATGTGCTACTACTCTGTTATAAACATGGCAAATGATGTAATTGCTTTAAAAGATGATATGCCTCATTTCGAGTTGGGATTGACGCAAACGGACAGTGAAAAAGAAGATAGTGAAGACGTCAGTCCCGAACAAAAAGTGAGTAACATAATCTCAAGGATGAAAAGAAAAAAAGTAGCATGCAAGCACCTGTTAAGATGCATGATTATACGCCTGGAGAAGCTAAGAAGAAGAAAAGAAACAAGACTCGTTGTGTGAGCAGAAAGCAAACTACAAAGTTGGAGAAAAAAAAAAGAGAAAAGGAAGTCAAGTTGAAAGCAGTGGCCAACTTAAAAATTATGCAAGTGCTGGATTCAAATGAAAAACCGATTATGTGCAGATATTTTAAAATGCACAATGAAAGGTAAGTGGCATTCATACTATTAAGTTTTTTGGTTTCATAATTTAAGTGTTTCATTTTCTTTTCTTCTTCTTTAATCTTTAATTTGTTTTTGAACAATTTGACAACAGTGACATGGCTTGGGAGAAAAAAGATCTGGGGATGTACATTACAGGAAGGAATATGAACACCTTGGTAAGAAAGGGTGACATTGCAGGAGATATGATTGAGTTCTACATGCTCAAATTGCAAAAAAAAAACATATTAAAGAATATCATGAAACCAGATGGTACTCCTAAGTACAAAAGGGCAGTTTTTCTCAGCACATATGTCTATGTAAGTTTCATCTAAATTCTCTTATACAAGTGTCTTTCTGAAACAAAATTAGAATTTGTTTTTTGATTTTTTACTGAATTTCAGACACTGCACTCAATCGGGAAAAGTTGTCACACTGCAATTGAAGCTTTCATTGACAAAATGGATTACACTCCAGAATTTGTATTCGTTCCACTGCTAAAAAAAATAAGTGAAAAGTCGTATCATTGGACATTGTTAGTATTTGATAATGAAACTGGATAATTCTCTCACTACAACTCCATGGCTTCCACTGAAGATGAATGCAACAAAAGTGTTGAAAGCATGAAAGAAAGAATGGTGTCAGCATTCAAACAACATGTTGTAAAGCTCTGCCTAGACCCGGCAATTCAAACAAAAGAATTTGTTTTGAACTCCCCTTTGTGGTGTCAACAAGATGTGTAAGTACTTTTAAAAGAACTTGTGATATCTTCATTTCAATCCTTTTTTGTTTTTTTTTTATTTAAAGATTTTTTTTGTTAATTTCAGGAATGATTGCGGATTTCATATTTTCTATTACATGAAGAGCCTTTTGAAAGGAAATTTTTCATCCGAAGAGAACATAAAACAAAAGGTGCAAAATATGAGGCCAAAGTTGGCATGCAAGATACTCCTTGACAAAGTTGCAGACTATGAGTCCAAAGTTGCAACTTAAAGTTATAATGGAGAAAAGACGAGCAAACATTAGGGTGGAGGAGGACTACTTGCAACATCCAGGAAGAGGATTAACAAGAAGGTTAAGTTATGCAATTGTTTGGTTTCTTTTCAGGTGTTTCTCGTTAATGGTGGCAGAGAAAGAAGACTGATGGTGCGTTAATGGTGGTTGTCTGTTCATGGAAGAGAAGATGCAGTTCATGATTGGTAAAAAACAGAGTTTGTGAAAAAAAAAGGTTGAAACTAAGAACAATGTTAATCAATTAGTTTGTGGCAAAATACAATGGTTGTCCGTAAAACATCTTATTCAATGATTTGTAAACGGAGGGTACCTAAGAACAGTCTTTTCATCAATCACTACTATTAAGTTATAAAATATGTTGTGATATTTTTCTCTTAATCAAGGATGAACATCTTATTCAATGATTTGTTTCATCTTATTACAGGATGATATTTTTCTGTTAATCAATATTTTTTGTTTCATCTTATTCCAGATGAAAAAACATGATGAAACCAGAAAAGGTTCCATCATTGTTTTTGGTTTTCATCTTGTTCCAGATGAAAAAACATAATGGAACCAGAAAAAGTTCCATTATTTGTTTTTGTTTCATCTTATTCCAGATGAAAAAAAAAAACGATGAAACCAAAAAAGGTTCCATCATATTTTTTGGGTTCATGTTTTTCCAGATGAAAAAACATGATGGAACCAGAAAGAGTTCAATCATTTGGTTTTGTTTCATTTTATTCCAGATGAAACAAACAATGAAACCAAAAAGGGTTTCATCAAATTAGAAACTATAAAACCTATGTTGGTTCCGACAAACTATAAAACCTATGTTGGTTCCAGACAAACTATAAAACCTATGTTGGTTCCGACAAATTATAAAAGCCTGCAACTCTGACAAACTTAATCTAAAAATAAAAAACATGAAAGACCTGGAGCAAATTGAAATTTTAACTGTAAAAATTATAGAAAAAAGAATAATAAAAATATGTAGATTAAAACATATAGTAGTCTAAACAAAAAATGAAAATGAAAGTCGATGAATTGTTGTCAAAATGAATTCACATCTGCCGCGCAGGGCATTTCCTTTGGTTATGGGCACTCAAAAATTGGCAGCTACCAAAAGTTCTCATCTTCTTATTAGGAACTGAACCTGTATTAGGAATTCTCTTCTTCTTCCTTGGACGACCTGGTTGTGGTAGAGCATCAGGACCAAGAACAAGAGATTTTGGAGACACAATCGAAGGCTTTTCAACTGCGGGAACATGATTAATTGGTCTTGCATAGGATTCACGGTAGAACTTTAATGTAAAGTAGAATTCAACATACTTATACGGGTCTTCTTCATTTAGCATGATACAACGGATAGCGTGGGCACAAGGAAAACCGTTGATGCGCCAGCGGTTGCAAGAACATGTTCTTCTTTCCAAATCAACCTTTTGTGTTAATCTCGAATGAACTTCAACCACATATTGCGACGACTTGGTGACACTGTATTCACGGTCGTGCATCTTGTTGTTGTATAGCTCAATTTTAAATTCTGGACATAAAGTTTCTCGCCACTTCAATAATGTTGCACATTGTTCGCGACGTACATACATTTGATTCATAAGCTTCACTCTGATCTCATCAACCATGATGGATATAGGCTTCTCTCTCTCTTCAACGATCCAACTATTGAAACTCCCAGCAATATTCGAACACAACCTACCATAACGACGACCCGGGAAATAAACACTTGCCCATTTATCAACCGGAACTCAACTCAGATAATCTTGTAACTTATGATTTTTGACCTGCAACAAATTCTCCCAGTTCTCCGAAAATTTTATATGTGTATTAGCATACGCACATTTTTCAAACAACACAAGCACATAATTGTTATAAACCTTACTGAACTTCGGAAAGAATGTATAGATATTGTTCTTCATATGCCAATAACACCAACCATGAACAGCATCAGGGAATACATCAGGGATTTGATTCACCAAACCACTACCTCGATCACTCACAAAAGTAAGCTTTTTACGCAGAGGAGAAAGGACTTGCTTCAAATTCTCCAAAAACCATTTCCAGATGGCGTCATTCTCCGAAGAAACAACAACATAAACAAAAAGATAGATTTCTGAAAAAAGAACAGAAAAAAAATGTCTCAGCATATAAAAACGATGAAACCAATTTTGGTTTCATCAAAATAAGGTTTCATCTGTTTCAATTACATTTTTCTGTAAAAATAGGTTTCACTGATTTTCATCTTGGTTTCATCTGTTTGTAGCATGATGTTAGGTTTCATCTGTATAAGATTAAATAACAGACCTATTTATCAACTCAGAAAAAAATATAATGTTTAAGAAACTTACCGTCATTCCCGGTTAGACTTGTTGCTGCCATGATATGACCAAGGTATTTGCTCTTCAAATGGGATGCATCAAGGAATAACAAAGGAAGATAGTAATTGAATCCACGAATGCATGCTCCGAAACAGATATACAATCTCTGAAATTTTTGAGTCCCATTTTCAACTTCCAAAACAATACGAGATCCAGGATTGGTTTCAGTCAATTTGTTGGTATACCATTTCAAGTACATAAATGATTTCTCGTTCTCTCCCCATGTAATATTCAATGCATGCCTCTTCCCTGCATATGCATAATAACGATTAATATCAAATCCATACTCTCTTGTAAACTGATTCATAATATCCTTTGTCTTCTTCTTTGGATTCTGTTTAATCTCTTCAAGAATCAAGCTACTAATTAGTTTCTTCGAAAGATGTGGTCTGTTTACAACTCCACCACAACAAGTATGCTTCTTATTTAACTTCTTGATAATAAAATGACTACCTTCAACACCATCAATAGAAACAGCATATATATGTCATTCACATTTCTCTTCTTCCTTCTTAGAACAACATTCACAAACCCTCAACTTCTCATTCCTTGTCATCTTAAATGAATACCCAGATACTGCATTATATTTCAATAAATCAGAGCGAATTTGTTGAACACCTCCATAAACACCTGATTGACACCCTAGAAAAGGACTAACCAATGCGCAGACTTCAATGGTTCTTTAACTTTATCACGGACATCATAATCAACTAAATTTGTAAGTGCTGCATGCTCAAAAGATATAATTCCTAAACTTCGTGGCTGCTCATATGGTATGATTCCTGAAATTTCTGAACTACAACTAGAGGACTCATCTCTATGCCTTACATGTAACTCAAGAGATGGAAGCTTATTAAACAAAGTAAATAAAGCAACCGATTGGAGATCAAAATCAGAATTGATAACCTTTTGCTGATCACAAACTATGTGGAAAATTTCTATAGAAAGAACAAAGAATTGACACCAACTTGAACATATACTACCCTTCAAATCACAAACAAATGCTTATAGACCAATACGAAAAGATAATATATCCTCTTCGTGAAATATAACAGCGAGAACAGATTCCATAACCTAGAGAAAAAATATGAAACCAAAAGAAGTTTCACTAAATGTGAATATAAACAACAACAAACAACAAAATTTGAATATTAAAATCAACAACATAACAAATTCTGATTCCAATAATATACAGGACAAAGGTATGAAACCAAAAACAGTTTCACTAGATGTGAATATAAACAACAACACCAACAACAAAAAATGAATATTAACATCAACAACATACAATTTCTGATTCCAATAATATACAAAAAAAAAAAGTATGAAACCAAAAGAAGTTTCACTAAATGTGAATATAAACAACAACAAACAACAAAATTTGAATACTAAAATCAACAACATAACAAATTCTGATTCCAATAATATACAGGACAAAAGGTATGAAACAAAAAACAGTTTCACTGGCTGTGAATATAAACAACAACACCAACAAAAACATTTGAATCAAGAACATCAAAAACATAACAATTTGATTCTAATAATATACATGACAAGGTATGAAACCAAAAATAATTTCACTAGATGTGAATATAAACAACAACAAACAACATACATTGAATATTAACATCAATAACATAATACATTCTGATTCCAATAATCTAAAAGAAAAAGTATGAAACAAAAAACAGTTTCACTGGCTGTGAATGTAAACAACAACACCAACAACAACATTTGAATAAGAACATCAAAAACATAAGCATAGAAATCATTAAAAAAAATGGATCTGAGTTTCATAATAAACATAAACTCAATCATTCAACAAAAAAAAAACAATTATACCTAAAAGTTGAATTTCAGTTTGAGATGAATGATTGAACTAATACAAAAGCTTGAACCGAATGAGAATATAATCAAATTGAAAGAATAAACTGAAACTTCAGTAGGAATCTTCAAAACACCAACAGTTTGAAGTTACAGTTCTTGTTCTTCACTTAAACAGAAACGAAAACGAGTTCGATTCTTCAAAAGTTTGTTAATCAAATAACAACCAAAATCAATAAATCGAAAATCATAATAAAAAACCCAAAATAAAGTAAAACCAAAATCAAACTTACCTGATGAAATACAACTGGGGGGACTTGACAGTTGTACGACCACTATTCCATTCACTCCTTCAACTGACGACACGACTTTTATACTTTCTCGTCGTGAGTGTATTGTTAAGCCGCACGTGTTGTAGTCCGCCAGATCAAAACCCTAGTGAATATCCCCCCATGTGACTGTTGGTGTCTCGAACATGGTTTGAGTCTAAATTTATTAACGTGTATTATTTAGGCAATTGTTGACCTAGCTAGAGTATTAGTCTTAGCATATTCATGAGTCTAGCTTGTTGCTGAGACTAGCTTGTTGATGAAACTAGCATATTGTTGAGTCTAACATGTTGTTGAGACTAGCATATCGTGGAGTCTAACATGTTGTTGAGATTATTACATTGCAGAGTCTAACATGTTGTTGAGACTAGCAGTGATGTAAAATACATCATTGTGTTCGAGAGTCTAATTGATATTGACATTGATAGTTGCAGCGTATCATTGTTCCGGCTGGGACAACAATCTACTTGTATGACCTTTGAAGTTGCGCAAGCGATAATATTCCGTGATCACTAGTCTCGTGCAAGCGCTAGAGCAAAAATTGTGTGAGTGTGAACTCGTGTGAGCACTAAGTTTATGTTAAAACTAGATTTATGTAAGCACTAGGCTTGTGTGAAGGCTAGGTTCATGTGAATATTAGTATTAGTAATTGTGAAATAATTTTAGTTTCGTCTTACTGTGAGTGACAAAGTAATGAAATTCAGAATATTGTTGTAGCAAGACCAAGGAGTGATTGAGGGACCGACCAAGATGGAAGAAAAACACCGACCAGGGTGGTATAGGGAGACAAACCAAGGTGGTATAGAGAGACCGACCAAGGTGGTAACAGGCACCGACCAAGGTGGTAGTGATAGACACATTTTAGTGTCTAAATTGCACCTTAATTTCTAGTGAGTTAGTATTCGATTTTGTGTCTATTACGTGTTTTTATGCTTTTGTAGGTACATTAGAAGAATAAAGATTTGTGGAAAAATTGGCTCAAAAAGTGTTAAAGGCACCCGGGAAAATGGATCAAGGATCCCACACTTTGGATTGGGGCACCCTTGGATCGGGCTGAGCTGGATCGGGTCAACCCAGCGAGTCAGATCGGCCGAGCTGGATCGGTGACTCATCGGGGATCAACTGTTTCAAACTGTGAACGTAAAATCAACGTGTAATTTATATTCTTTCGCTTCCAGATTGTTCCAAATATTAGTAGATATCCCACACAAGTTAGAACAATCGAGAAACAGCAAAAAAATCCCGTGAAATCAGCTCGGAAATCATGTATATGGCCGGAATCATGTTTCGATTAAGATTGAGATTTGTGGGTTGTTTTAGAGAGTTCTATTAGGTTTAGAACTCTCTCTAGGGTTTCTACTACCTATATAAACCAAGAGAAGCCAAGAAAAATCACTACGAAAGCCTAGAGAAGAAAACAGAGAATTCCGGTCAAGGTTCCGGTCGTCGCCGGTAACTGCTGCTGCGCCGGCCGGCGAGTTCTTCACCCAGCCATCACCGGAGAAGAAGACTCTGTAACTTTTATTTATATTGCTGATTCAAACTGCTCCTGTTACCTATTCTTTTAAACCTTTGTTGCTTAGAAACACTTCTGTAACGGCTGAACCCTGTTCTTCAACACTTATAAACGTATCTGTTCAGCTGTTGCACTATTCTTTAACCTTGTAATCAACTTTTTGAGCAATGAAAAGGTCTTTTGAGCAAGTTTTCTCCACCATGAGCTAAGTCTATTTACTGGGATGATGGATAAGGTACTTTTCTCAATTTTATGTGATTTAATTATTTTCTAATAATTATTTATAATTCTTTTGTTATTAGAATTGCATAGTTTTAAATAGTGAAAATGGTTTTCTTTCAACAGTTGTACTTTTGCCTGATGGATTATGCTTGGTTAATTAATTTTGATAGTCCATGCTTGTGATTTACCTCTGTTTGTTAGCATAACGAAACCAATTTTGGCAATTACTTGCGCTTCAATTAATTAAAAAAGAATTATCTGATTAATCACATAGGTTGTTAGAATTACCTAATTCCTGATTCCTGGTCCTTTTAAAATTATTCAAAAATCATCTTTAGGTTATTTAGTCTTTTTCATACTCCTGGAATTTTCTAGAGAAAATTTAAATCATTATTTTCTAAGATCATTACCTTTACAAGTTCGAGAAACGATCACCTTATTTACCACTATAAAAATTACATCAGGTAGCATGGTTTAGTGAGAGAACGGACTCGTCAGTCGCGACTCTATGCTTCGTCTATCATATAGTCACTTGCAGCATTTTGGCATATTTTTAATAATAATATCAGTGCAAGTACTAATTAGAGAGAAGAGAAAAATTAAGGAATATTAAAATAATGGTATTTTATATCTATATATATATATTAGGAGGTTGCATGACCTTGCTGAGTGCGGAACCTTGTTGTGTGTAGCTATTAGAATGGCAAAGGAGTTGTAAGGGATTAAGAAACCCTAAAATAAAAGGTAAAAATAACAAAAATTCAGAGAAGAAGGAGTGGAGACCGGCCAAGAGTGGCCAACCTTTTCATTATTATTATTTGTCCCTTCTCTTATTTTTTCTTCGCGACTACTTGCTCTTCGAAGCAACATGTTAGCTTTTCACGTCCAGAATTTTCAGATGTGACGTCATTTAGCAAAATCGTTGTAGATTTCTCATACAATGTCCTTTTTTGATGATCAGTCCCAATTTGGAATCCTGAGATCGCTGGCTACATTTCTACGAGGAAGGATTTAGGTTTTGAGCACGTTTAGGTCGTCAAACGGAGCAAACAGCAACCCTTCAGATGAAATTCTGACAGTTTTCATCTAATATTTCATCTAGGGTTTAAATCATATCTCCTGGACCGCCATTCGGAATGGGGTGCCCTTTTAGTATGTCGTAGTAGGCACATAGTGGAACATTTGTTGTTTAGAACATTTTATCCCATTCTATACCCATCGTCACGTTTTTGCAAGGTGATTATGATGATGTATCAAAAATTGGGTATTAACCAGAATTAAGGTTTTGTTGTATTTCGACCAATGTTCGGATTTTCAATGCAACCAACATCGGGAATATACTATTTAAGCTCGGTCAATGATGATTGGAGATTTAGTTTTCGCATTTGGCGTGATGGTGACTTTTAGTGATCACACAAAAATGTGATGTTTCAACTTAGTGCATCTGTACGCAGCTTGTTATGCATTATGACAAATCAATATTATTCAGTTTGAATTTGAATATTGATGTAAATTCACTCTAAATATTCAGACGGGTAATATGAAGAGTAATTAAGTTGCTCTATACTAGTGTGTAATACATCTAGGAGCATTGACACCCATTCGGGAACAAAGGGATGTTTTGGATGTTATCATATGGGGACAAACTACTATCCACACTTGTGATATTATGAGGGCAATGTCGATTTGTACTAGTGTGTGATACATCTAGGATCTACCCTGTCATAAACATTCGATTTCAATTCTCTTGCAGAATGTAAAATATGCTTATTCGATATTTCAATTCTCTTGCCGAAAGTAAAATATAAATTTTATGATATTTTAATTCTCTTGCGAAATGTTAAATATGTTTATTCGATATATCAATTCTCTTGCGGAATGTAAATTTGACCTGATTTGATGACGCCCCAATGATGTCGAACTAGTTGTCGAAGGAGCAATAATCGATGTAGTAATGCTTGTATGATGATAGAGCATCGTCTGGAGAGCATAAATGGGTGAAGCATGGCTGATTTGTATGATGGAGAGGCAAAAATTAACCCGTGTACAACACTGGCACGTTACTCCAAAGAGGAAATCCTTAACTCCAAGGTTTTGCTCAGTCAAGCATTGAGGGTCTTCGATTCACTACAACTGGGCAACCAATTCTTATTGGTTTGTTGTTGTGGCTGCTTCTAGGAGGAAACTTCCCTTGAGAAGTAAAGAGATGATGGCATCAATCATCCTCGAAGGATGAAGGAGGAAGTCGGCATGATCCTGAATTGAAAGAAGGGAATGATGAATCTGATGATAATAATGGCGATTTTAATCCTCCAAATGATTTGGATAATGACCCAAGTAAACCTTCATCTTATATCATCTTCATATTAGTATGAATTTGTCAATTGATGGTTGAATGAACAAGAATCCATGTGAATGAATGAGGAATTTCGTCATAATTCGTCGTCAGAAAATTCAGAGATTAGGTCTGTATTAAAAATACTGTAAAATCTTCATATGGAGTTCGTTTTCGATGATTTTAGTTTTGAGTTCATCCAGGGCCTCAAAAAGACGAAACAATAAGTCAGGAAGAATTCAGGAACTTTTCAGCTATTAGATAGTTTACTGTTTCGTTCATATCTCCTAGCTCTTTTATTCGATTGATGTGAAACTTTGATATGTTGTAGAGGAAATCCATACAAAGAGTTTGGTACATAACTCATCCCTATATTCATTACCAAATGCTCCTAGTTTACAACCTTTTACAGGACAACGCAGAATTGTGTCTGACGAACTTAATGTAAAAACGTCTTTTTAGGTCTTTGGACCATCTACTTGTATCTTGAATGCTTGATGAAGGACTTTGATGTCATCGGTTCACTTATGATCTGAATCTCTTGTTTGACACATGAATCTGGTGCTTGTAGTACCATCTTTGTTTCTATGAGTTGTAGAAGACATTACTTCTGAAACTTTATTGGTCATGAAACCATGGTTGAGGTTGCTCTCAAGAGTGAATGATGAAAAGACCATGTTGGTGCGTCCTAGTTGTAGAATGTTCTTCGTGATGGATGGTTAGGATAGATGGTCCCATTTCCGGTCACATGATCTTGGACTGTGAAGACCGTCAATCCCCAGTATTATCAACTCCTTTTTCGTTCTTTCTTTTTCTCCTTTCCTTTTTCTGGAAAGCAAGGTAAAAGGCTTGGTAGGAATATCTAGGTGGGCCTAGGTAGAGATTCCTAGGTGAAGGACTAGGTAGAAATACCTAGGTGGACGTCGATCGAATGTGAAGGTTATGAATCCTGTCTAGAAATTCTTGCATGCATGTCGTTCACTCTGAAAGTTGTAGAAAATTTATATGATGTCGGAATTCGGTGCTTGACCCCAAATTTTGAAGTTAAGAGACTAGGATATCATATGCAAAAAATAATCACTTGATTTGGAGTTGTCTAGCTCAGTCAACCATGCGTGCAAATTTACAACTTGTAATCTCATGCAAGTTTTCAGCTTCCATGGACTTGAGTATAAAAGCAATATCTCTCTGCTTGTATGTCTGATTGATGCACCCTTTTGTCATGTTGTAGCAAAGACATAGACGAACATCTTTCATTAAGGAAGCATTGTCCAATTCCTCAACCATTGGCACGTTTTTCTGAATCAATGACCTGAAGTGTGTTGTATGTCATCTGTAGAGGTGATGAGAACATCTCGTAGAAGACTTTGACTTGTGCCCGTCCATCATGGAAGCTATGAGAAGATCTTATATTGATAAATTTTCATGTTCACTCGCCTTGATATAAATCCTTAGTGCTTGGAGAAGTCGGATCCATCGAGTAACACTTCCAGATTGAGGCTATAGAGACGGACATTTGATGAATCTGGTCATGAGGAAGTTGCTCCTAAGACCATTGTAGATGTTGAAACCGCGGTTGAAGTTGTTCTAGAGATCATTGTTGATGCAAATACCACGACTGGAATTGCTCCAGAGACCATTCTTGATGCGAAGACCACGACTGGTGTCAGTTTTATCTCTGATCCTCATTCAGTGATCCCCTGGAACATACTATGACTTTGATGTGAAATAGCTTTGTCATGGAATGGATGTTGTTGTGGAAGATAGTAGCAGTAATGATACATTCTACACCCAAGATGTGATCAGTGAGGAGAGAAAGTTTCTCAGTCGTGTGGAGGTTGTGATGTAGAGAGGTTACATTGATGACGTCACATCAGGTTCCACTAACCTGCTATATGGGTGTTTGTAGGAAAAAACGAATTGAACCATATTTTGGGAAAAAAATGGGTGAGCGGGTGATAATTCGTCAATCCTTAACACATTTGTGTTGTTGAAGCACTTTATTTAGATTCGAGAGATCAATTTATAATATCCTGGCCTAAACCAAGCAATGGTCGTTCCAGTCTTGCTTCAGTCACAAAATGAGAAAGAGAAGGGTTGATCTTAGGGAGGGAAGCGAGAAAAGAATGAGGTCAGAGTATCAGACTCTGTTGAATACAGTTGGTGTGAATAGCTATGAACAATTGGGTGGTCGAGTTCTTTTTGTGTTCGATTTGGAAATTCAGAATTTCTTTGTTGTTCTTGAAAAACTTGTGTTCAGAACTTGTTCAATTGTTGTTTTGTTAAGAACTTGTCTCCCTTTGTTCAATAGATTGAACATCTATTTATATCATAATTATTGTAACCACTCGACCTCTTTTCTGGAAGAAACTGTCGACGATTGAGTAATAATGAAATAGTGAAAGTGAAGAAAGTGTTGACAACTGCTCTCCACTTCAATTGCGGTTGAATAGTTGGTTACTCAACTCACCACTCCTCTACTCAACTGATATTGATCTTTCCAGAACTTCTCTTTAGTGGGTGTGAACTGCTGCACCACATGCCGTAGACCGCCAGACCAAAACCCTAATTAATATCCCCCCATTTGTGACATTTGATGTCCCGTGTACTATTATAGTATTTAGTACTACTGAAGTTAAGTCGATTGAGACCTGCTCAATGGGTCTCTTGACTGAAGACTTGTCCTTCTTGACTAGCTAATGAGTCTAGCAGACTACAAAAAATATCTTTTGCTTGACTAGCTGATGAGTCTAGCATAATAAAATAAATGTGATATGTCTTGCTTAACTAGCTTATGAGTCTAGTAGACTAAAATAAAATAAATGTGTCCTGTTTGACTAACTGACGAGTCTAGCATGCTAGAATAAAATAAATATGCATTTATTTGTGAATATGGAATAGTGTATCCATCTTGGTCAATTTTGCATTGATAAGAGTATGCAGCTGAGCATGAAAAACTGTAGTGAAGGCTCACATAAAAATATATGTGAGAGGCCTAGTATAATTTATGATTTTTTAGATGTGGTTGAAACCCTAAAATATTAAGCCAGAAATATTCACGTGAATATATAAGAAGAGGGACGCAAGCTTTTTCCTTCACGTGAATATAAGGAGGAGGCCAATTTGTTCTTACGTGAAAATAGAAGAAGAGAGGACCAACTTTTCTTCACGTGAAAATAGAAGAGAGACGTCAATCTTGCTTTCTCGTTAAATATAGGAGGACGGACGTCAAACTTTGCTCTCACGTAAAATAGGAGAGGAACGTCAAACTTGGCTTCACGTCAATATAAAAAGAAGAGATGTCAAACTTGTCCTCACGTGAAAAGAAGAGGAGGAGACTTCAAGCTTGTCCTCTCGTGAAAGTATCATATTTTTATAAGAAGCAGGACACTCATGTTTTACTCTTTGTACTCAACCTCAAATGTTGAGGGTAAAAGAGTAAATTTGTCAAACTTTGACAAGAAATACAAGTTGTGTGGACTTGATTCTATTTTGAAGTCTTGTCTTGAAAATAGTCGTGTAGGCATAGTTGCTTGACTAACATACACAATTAAGCAAGAGAGGTAGAGGTCTCCTTCTCTTTAAAATTAGGGTTTGAAAGAGTCTTGTCAGAAGACTAGAAGTTCATGTTTTACTCTTGTGCTCAGCCTCACATGTTGAGGATAAAAGACTAAATTTCAGAATTTTAGAGAGGAACATGATGTCCATACTCGGTTTTGAGTATGCGTGCAAGTCTTGTGTCAAGAAGCAGGATGCGTGAGTAAGAGAGCTAGAAAGCTAGACGCACGAAAAGAAATTAGGGTTTGAGATTTTTGTCATACTTATAAGTGTTGCAAAACCGTTTTCAAACCCTAATTAATTTAAAAGACACTTTTTGTTACTCTTTTGCAACGTTATAAGTGTTACTAATCCATCTCCAAACCCTAATTAGGGTTTGGAATACTTTCGGTCACGTTTTTACAACGTTTACAAATGTTGCGAATTTATTTTCAAACCCCAATTAGGGTTTGGGAATTTTGAAACGCTTTTGACACGTTTATGAGTGTTGCGAAGCGCTTTAAAGCCTTTTTTCAAACTCTTTTACTCGTCTTTGCATTGGTTGTCTCTTTAAGCAAAAGATCAATGCAACTGGGTACGACTTTTAGCTAGTAGAAGCTATAAAGTTATATTTTATTTAATTTAAGCACAGCTGTGGTACTTTAATTAATTAAATAAATATATATTATTTTAATAAGTTAATATTGCTGAATTTGAACATAAATATTAACCTAAGTAACTTTGGGGATTCAACTGTGGAATATAACACCCGAAAACAATACTCAAATTGCTCTATACTAGTGTGCAATAAATCTAGGAGCCTAAGAGATTTTATGTAAAAATCATAGAACAAATGGGAAACTTGTCGTGTGCGCCAGTGTTGTTCTAATGATTTTGTGTAATAATGAATATTGATTAAATTCATCAATTTAATCATATATGTTGGACTCAGATTGCTCTATACTTGTGTGCAATACATCTAGGAGCCTAAGAGATTTTATATAAAAATCACAGAACATCTGGGAAACTTATCGTATGCACCAATGTTGTTATGATTTTGTGTAATAATGGATATTGATTAAATTGATATTCTATGAAACTTATCGTGTGCGCCAGTGTTGTTTTGATTTTGTGTAATAATGAATATTGATTAAATTCATCAATTTAATTATATATATTGGACTCAAATTGCTCTATACTAGTGTGCAATACATCTAGGAGCCTAAGAGATTTAATATATAAATCATAGATATATGGGAAACTTATCGTGTGCGCCAGTGTTGTTCTGATTTTTGTGTAGTGATGAATACTGATTAAATTCATTAATTTGATCGTAATGTTGGCCAGACTGATATGATTTTTAATATAGTGGTAAAATAGGTTTGATTCTCGGACTTGTGAAGATTTAATTTCTAGACCTAATTTTTAATAACAGAAAATAAAGAGAATTAAAACAATTTGATTTTAAAATGGATGAAGAAAAACTAGGGATTAAGATTCCACCATTAACCAATACTTCAGTGATAACATCTAACAGTTCTTATATTCAAGTTAATCTAAATATGCCAAAGATAGTTTTTTGAAAGAATAATTGTTAATCAAGAGCATGAGACATCAAGAGTTTAAAAACCAAGTATGACCCATCAGAAGAAAACACAATTATTTGAGAAAAACCATTTTTTCAATTTTAATTCAAGCAATTAATAATAAAAGAATTGTAGAATAAATACAATTAAAATAGAAGTTACCACAATTATTGGATGAACGGCTTCCTCCGTCGCCCCAGTGATGGTGATTAGCTCATTGTAATGGAAACACATTCAAAATAGACTTTCATTGCTCAAAAGGTGCTTACAATGGTAAAAAAGGAGTAACACAGAGAAGTGTTCTCTGCGTTACAAAAGAAGGAAAAAGGAACAGGAAAGAAAGACGGACTCCAGGCGTTGTTGATATAAACAGCTTCAGCTGCTGCGTCAGCGACAGAACTAGCGACAATATCAGCGACAGTTCTTCAGTGCCTTATGTTCTTCTATTTCTTTTTCGCAGCAGCAGAAAACTTTTTTTTTCTTCCTGATTTTTTCCGGTGGCTCTGCCTTCCTTTGTTTATCGTTTCTCTTTGCTTTATATAGGGTTAATAAACCCTAATAACTCTTGTGAACCGATAAGGACTCCAAAACAAATCTAAATCAAACTTTAAATCCCGTAAAAATCCCAAACAGAGAAGGTTTCTTTTTCTGGCTCCAAAATTGATTTTTCACCCATTTTTCCGTCGTGAATCTCTTGTAAATGATGTGTTTATAAGCTATTATACATTGTGTCTTGAATCTAGTAACTTGAAACCACCTAAAAATCCCTTAAACTCGGTTGCAAATCAACATAGAAGTTTCTCACATGAAGAAGGTTTCTTCCCGCCATTTTCGGTTTCAAAATTCAAAAGGGAGGTGCCCCTAATCCAAGAGCTGGGTGCCTTTACCATTTCTCCCCGGGTGCCTTTATCACTTTTCGAGCCGAATTTTTCTAAATTATTTATTTCTCAAAAATACCTACAAAGACATAAAAAGCCATAATAAGTACAAAATCGAACACTATCAAAATAGATAATCGAGCGCAATTTAGACACAAAAATGTGTCTATCACAGACATATAGAGAGAGGACAGGGATATGCGCCTGAGAGCAAGTAGGGATAAGTTTTTTTTTAACGAAATTTTAAGAAGTCTGGTATTTCTCATACCAGAGTATTGAGAGGTGATTTACTATTTTATCTTTGTCAAAAACCCACCATCTACAATGGGTCACATTGATTGAAATGGATTTGAATTGATCTTCCCAACAAGATCAAATCCCCAAGTGCATCTCAGAAGTGTTCATTCATTTGATAGGAAGATATATGTTGAAATTCTTCATGACATCCATGAATGAATGACGTTGCATCTGCAGAAGTCTTGTCAAAGCATAATGAAGATATACTGATTTTAATTCCATTTATATAGTCATTAGGATATTCGCCATCTCTCCGAAAAAAAGGTGTTGGTGCTGATGAAGTGACATTTGATCATAAATGGTTTTTCCTAATAAGAGCTTGTCACAGAGTGGCGGTTGCGCCTTGCTGCTTTCATGACCAAATCTCATGCACGAAAGGCGTTTTGCTTGATTATCTTGAGCCCTGAACATCTTCTGTTGGTTCGGATTTTCTTTCGTCTTTGTGTCAGCATTAGCATTCGACACCTATGTAAGCTGGCACTTTCCTGTAGTGATTATGTGGCACATGTGGACATTCCTGTAGTGTTACAGGGAAATATCTGTGATATTCTTTGACATGATTGGATATCATCTGAGTGACGAATGTGCTAATACGATGTTCGACTTGGATAGGAGTCGAGTTCATCCACTTGAAAAAATATTATAAATGCGAGGTTATCCATTCGTAGCGCCTAATGAGAGCAGAGCTGACTTTTCCACCGAACTCCAGTCCCCAAGCATGAGAGGTATGAGGGACGTTGAGTGGTAAGGAGACAAACTCAATGAGTTTTATTTGAGCACGATACCTTTCGACATATGATGTCACATCCTCTTCAGGCTCTTGCTTTGTTGCCATTAGGTTTTGATATTCTTCCAAGTACAGAGGATGGTTGTCTGCCACAACATCTGTGTGAGGTACAGATTCGTCGTCTGTTGGAAGTGAATGTGATGAATGTACTTGATAGGCTGTCCATGGTCGTCCCAAGATCATGTCGTAACTTGGATCTTCCTTGATTATGTGGAATTTAGCGGAAGTGCATACAAGTCCTATCTGTACTTCAAGAGTAATGTGACCATAAACATTTATGGAATTTTTCTTCCGGGCTGTGAATCACTGTTGGTGCGTGAACAACTTCATTGTGTGAGATTCCAACTATTCGTAGCATCTTGATTTGGATGATGTTGACAGTAGTGCCTGCATCGATCAAGGTTTTTCCGAATTCAGTATTCTTGAGGAGGGCGGCTAGGAGAATTCCCGAATCATATTTTTCTCCATCTTTGCCTACTTGTGTGCATTCAACATGTGATTTGTCTTTGTTAATTGGAGGTAGCCTTTTTCCGGATACAGTATGATTAAGAGCGATGAATATGTCTTTGCATTGTGCTTTTGAGAAGTAAAGAAACTCGCATACACACTCCATCAGAGACTGAACTACTTGATTGATTGGTTTTTCAGACATAGTGAAGTTCCTGATAGGGAGTAGGTTTATATGTACACCTTCAGTCTCCAGGTCCAACTCTCCTGATTACTTCTCTTTGAAATTCTGCTTCTGGTTATTGCAATCACTTGTGGGGTGATTAATAAATCTGTGAAAACGATAATATTTTGGATCTGTCATTTTTTATTTTGTTGGTGGACTTCGAACATGGGGTTAGTGGATAGCACCGTCTTGTATCTAGACTTCCAAAAGTTCAAATAACTTCTTCAATTAGAAATGGAAAATCCGTAGTAGCTGGAGCTTCTCTTGGTTGCTTCGTGTAGCTCAGGGAATGTTTGGAATCGTAAATTTTCTTGTAAAACACGATAGACTGGTATCATACCATTGATGAAGAGTTTCACCAATTGAGTTCAGTTACTTTCGGATCATGGCAATCCAATGCTTGAACTCTGAATCGCTTCACATAGTCATTGGGATGTTCATTCGGTTGCTGAAACATCCTTCCCAAGTCTGATAACGTGACTTGTTCAGATACAAAAAATTATTTCATGTAGAATGCATTAACCATTTCACACCAGCTAGAAATACTGTTGGGGGCAATATTGGTGTACCATGTGTACGCCCTTCCAGTGAGAGATTTGGAAAACTCTCTCAGACGCAACACATGGTTGTATTCGTGTTCCCCTAATGCTTTTAGGAATCGTGAAATATATTCACGAGCATTTCCTGTCCCATCATAAAGTGAGAATGAGGAGAGGAATATCCTTTAAGAAGATTAATCCTCTGTACTTCAGATGAATATGGAGGACAGTATTGATGAATGAAGGACAAACCTCCCTCTTGTAACTCTGAAGAAGTCGTTCTAAGTCTTCGCGAGTAACAAAATTGGGTTGATGGGTCATCTTCATCATTGGGTTAGGCAGAATGTGAATTTCATCACCGTCCTGAGCATGACCCCTTGATGTGTTTGCATCAACAGTTTCCTCGGAGGTGTTTCTAGTCAGTTCTGATGGCGTCAATTTCTCAGTGAGAACCTTGAGGAAGGTAAGAACCTCCTTCTGAGATGTATCCATCTCAGTTTGAGTCCCCTCGGAAGGGTTTCCTATGTCTGCGTTATGTCGATAATGGTTAGAGGAGTTTGTTAATCCCTTGCCTCTTCAGTGTGCTGCTCATATGGTAGAGGAGTAACGTTGTCAGCGTTGGTAACTAGAGGATTGTTACCGGGAGTACCACCATACTAGTACTAGTCGAGTTGACGTTAGGATTGGTTACCGAACCCGACCTAAGATCAACCATCTTGAAATTAAGGAAATTGGAAAGTTTAAAAATTTGACTTCGCAACTGAGAGATTGATCTCCCACTGTGGTCGCCCAAATGTTTGTGGGTAAAAACGATTAAAAGATAAAAGGGGAAAAGTGATCGAGTGGGTTAATACTTGTGAGATCAAATCGCTTAAACACCAAACACTTGTATTTTTGAAGTACTTTTAAGATTCGAGAGATCAATTTGTACGAAATTGTCCTAAATCAAGAAATGACCCTTCCGATTTCGCTTCAGTCACGAAGGAAGAAGAAGTGTTGATCTGTAGGGAGGGAAGAAGAGAAAGTAGTAAGATCAATGAAATTGAGTGTCAGTGGTAGTAAGATGTGTTGAACTGCTATGAAGAAAAAGTTAGTTTCTTTGGGATCTCTCAGATGATAGCTCTGTGATCATCCAAGTGCTTATAAGATGAAACTCTTCTCATGGAAAACTCTTATTTTTTTCGATAGGTTGAAGAACCTATTTGTAAAAGTGGATGTTAACACATTGATCTAGTAGGTGGTGGTAGTTGCATAGGAGTGGAAAAGTAGAGAAGTTGAGATCATGGTGAAAACCGACTCCATTAGGTTAGTGGGACTTGACAGTTGTACGACCACTATTCCATTCACTCCTTCAACCGCTGACACGACTTTTATACTTTTTCCTCGTAGTGTATTGTTATACCGCACATGTTCTAGTCCGTCAGACCAACACCCTAGTGAATATCTCCCCATATGAATGTTGATGTCTCGAACATGGTTTGAGTATATTTTACAGACGTGTATTATTTGGACAATTATTGACCTAGCTAGACTATTAGTCTTAGCATATTGATGAATCTAACTTGTTGCTGAGACTAGCATATTGTTGAAACTAGCATATTGCTAAGTCTAACATGTTGTTGAGACTAGCAAATTGTCGAGTCTAACATGTTGTTGAGACTAGCAATGATGCTTAATACATCATTGTGTTTGAGAGTTTAATTGATATTGACATTGATAGTTGCATCGTATCATTGTTCAAGCTGGGAGAACAATGTACTTGTATGACCTTTGAAGCTGCGCAAGCGACAATGTTTCATGATCACTAGGATATGGGCATTTTGGTAATTCTCCGGGCATTGATGGTGAGTAATTTTATTATTCAGTTGCATTCATTGAATAGTTTAGTTGAATCATTCATAAATCATTTGAACTTATTACTCATAAAACCATTGTCATCTTTTTGTTTGAAGACGTGCTGCTTTGTATAATGCTCCACTGCGAGTGCTATTACAATAAGATTTGCAAATTTGATGAGAAAGTCTTCCCACCATTAGAGGGGAGGAATGTCTACCGTCTGAAAAACGACGTAAAATATCCTGGTTTGCACAAAGATAGACTAGGACATATCTCATCTTGATTTTTTCAGCAATGAAAGATATTTAGAAGATTTAATATCTTCAGAAATTGCAAATCAAGTTGCTTCCTTGAAAAAATGTGAATGTAGCAGCAACTGTGTCATTTAAAACACACCACAAGCGTAGATGACTAGTTGATTCAAACTATTCTGCTCCTCCTGGAAAGAAAGGACCAATCACATTTATTGAATGATAGTGCTCTCGAAGAAACTATCAAAGGTAGATATGATTTCTCTTAGCATAGTTCTCTTAATAAGAAAATGTCTCTGCAAAGGCCGTGGAACCTCAAAATGATGGGATTCCAATAAAACATGCATGCAATAGAGAATTTTATAATCGTAATACAATGATTGTTGGTGACATAGTCAAAGTATCAACTGATACTTCTATAGATGATGTTGGTGTTAAACCACTCTCTGTAGGGGAATGTCATCAAAGGAATGATTGGTTGAGCTGGAAAGGAGTGACCCAAGCAGAATAACAGTTTTTCTCGCTTAATTTTGGACTGCAGCCGAACACTCAGTAAAGTATGCTACACTTGGCCGCAAGTGGTTGATTACATTCCTGACATCCGCAAATGTAGGTCCTATAACTACATTGGGTGTTTACATATAGTGAAAAAAATGAAATCAACTAATGGCACAAAGTTTTTGACAGAACCTTGAGATGGATTCCAAATAAATATATTCTCTGTATTAGATGCAAATATCTTTCCGGTATTTCATTAAGTCTGTCAGTCTTTAATGGACTCTACGTGCATCTAAAAGACGTGGTTATCACGCATCTGTATAAAAGATAAGATACAAATATCTAAATGAAAAATCCTGAAGATTTTCAGCTATTTACCGAATTACCATGTCATATAAAGCTTAATCGAGCCTTACATGGATTTAAATGATTTAGGAGAATGTGTTACAATCGTATAAATGAATATTCATTAAGCTGGGAATATGTGAACCATCTCAACAATCAGACCAAAGCACAAAAATGTTTGAAGAAGGAATTCGAGATAGAAATCTCGATAAAACAAGATCTCAATTTTTTGATTGAGCATTATAGCTTGCAGTCCATTAATTTCGTCAACTTTAAAGGTTTTGACATGTTTGAATGGACAAATTGGCACAATTTTAGTTGTGTGATTTCTTACTTTTAAGATTGATTGGTTTACATCTTAACAAAGGAGATGTGACCACTATGTGGTCTGTATTACACTAAAGATGTGTAAATGGTACAATAGCTAAAATATGCTATGGATTCCTGATATTGGTTTTGTAGTAAACATGTAAGTCTGGTTCTATCCAACACCAATACCGAGACATTGGTCCGAAGAAAAATCTCTCATCTTCGTGGTACCACTATGCTTGATCCTTTACAAGATCGCAAAATGTCTCCCACAGAAAAAGTAATCAGATTTTCCAAGTTTTGATTTTGAACAGGTTTGTTAAAACAACTAAATATTCTCCTAGCTAGTAGTCTGGTAGTAAAGGATACTAGTTCTTCCTCCGATTGATTACGATTGTTTAGACAAAGCTAGTGGAGAATAAAAGGATGGTACAAACAGATGATCATTAACAAATTGCACAGAGGAAAATCAGACCAATTTTCTTAGAAGTTGCTGAAGACACAAGATGGTTCGTGGTCTCTATGCATTATCGGGCACAATGATCAACTGAGAATGCTACTCATCAGGGGGAGTAAAGCCGTAAATACTATGGATATTGGGCATGTTGGACTTTTACGTCATGTACTCATTTTCCTTAGTCAAGGTTTTTTCCCACTGAGTTTTCCTTGTCAAGGTTATAATGAAGCATGCGAGTCCAGTGTTATCCGCAGTTTGAAATGTTGTACTCTTTTTCCTTCGTCTTGATTTGTGTCCCGTTGGGTTTTTCCGGGCAAGGTTTTAACGAGGCAACATCTGCGGATCAATCAGTTTTCTAAGTACTCATATTTTCCTACGTTCAGGTTTTGTCCCTCAGGTTTTTCCTGGCGAGGTTTTTAATGAGATAACAACTTAGAAAAATGATGATCATCCAAAGAGATGTATATCCATAGAGTTTCTTGATATGCGGTTATTGGATAATCACCGATACTATTTGGTTCAAGTTTTTATGGCGCGTGGTTTGTCCTAATACGATTTTAACGAAGCAAAATGAGCAGCGTCGGTAATATCATTATGAGCTTCTAACATTCAGATTTTTCTGATAAAATTTTATCAAGACAACACATTTACGACGGTCAATAAAGTTCAAAATGTTGCACTATTTCTCGTTGGTCTAGTTTTATCGTATCAAATTTTTTTGATAAAGTTTTAAGGGAGAAAATTATTTTATGGTAACCAACGCCATCAAAAGTTTCTCATAGTATACTCTTTTTAAAACTTCTACGGAAAATATTTTAATAAAACAAAAGAATGACGATCGGGGAATGTTATAAGTTCGTCGAAAATATAAATGCCCACATTCCATTAAGCTAGACCACTTGTGTCAACTTTGACAAGTCAAAGTTATAGATAAAGCTACGTGCTAATTTATCTGAAGGACAGATACATGGTCATGTGTCACTTACTTCTTATTTGTGGCATGCAATGTATTAGATATATACCCGTTATGGGTTTAGTCTTGTACTACTGTGAACGACCCTAAGAAGAAAGTTTAATGAGAGCTAATTCTTTCCACTACCTCTCCATCTCATCTTTATGATACAGTGTTCTTTGTGTGTGTTGCAACTATTGGTAATATAATATCCAAGTATCGACTTATTAGAGTTGATAAAAATATATAAAAAAAAAAAAGACAAACTTAAAACTCAAAATTAAACAGAAACCTCTCATACTTCGAATAGCTGATCTCCAAAGAGGTGTGTAATAATACTATGGTTGTTGCATAATAAAATTAAAACTCAACAATCAGCCAACTAATACACTACAAACAACGACATCTCAGTAGATGTCAAAAACACTAGTGGCCATTTTGTATAATTGACAACTCAAAATTCCTTTTTACTTGCACAAAGAAAACATTTCTAAGGTTACTCTTCTTTTCCAAATCAACACTTGTACCAAAACTTAAAACCAACCCCTTGAGACTTTTTGTTTTCGAAAGATGATAAAACTATAAATACCCCCCTTACCTTATCAATGACCTCATCACTTCTCTTCTTTGAGTAATTGATAATTACAAAAACCAAATAATTAGACTTTTCTTAACTTATTCATTGTTTTCTAGTTGCATGATTAGGTCTTTGATTATGAGTTTAATTGGACTCTTTAATTGACGTCTACGATTGATCATAAGATTAAAAGATGGGGCGTGTTTTTTCATATTCATTTCTTACTAGTCTTTTGAGTTGAGGTGTACATGTGCATTTTTCTACACGCTAGCTAGGGCACTCGTTACCCAAAACATTCTAACAACTCTTGAACGGGTAATTTAGTTTTGAGGTTAAATACAGACTAATTAGGGGAATAGACAGTTGAAGACATTTTACTTTGCCAAATAAATAGAAATCAAATAGGGGCGGAGCTACCACCATGTTGGACGGGTTTCCTAGCTTAATATTTTTAATATTTTTGGTTTAAAAACCCATTTATATCTAATTGCCTAAAAAACCTTTGCCTCCTATATCAAGATTTTTAGCTCTGTCCTGATTTCAAACATTTTATTTTTTTGTAAAATTTTACGTATATGTTTGTGGATTCTGTAGTACTGAACCAGGTCGAATCAGAAAATTTTCATTAGCACTTCCAACTCTGGTTTCTAAGACAAATAGTTCTAATTCTCTTGCTTTACCTTTAAACGTCTACATCATGATTGTGGTTTTCACGTTGTAATTTGTCCATTTATAATGCAAATAAAAGAAAGAAAAGAAAAGAAAAGAATGGTGGTCACTACACGGCTACATGGCCTGTAGGCTGTACCCAAACAATTCACAAACAGCTGTGAGAAGAAAGCTTGACTAAATTTAATCTTTATGTGATATTTTTATTCCAATTTATAATATTTTAAATTTAGTATAAAAATAAAATCAATGGAAAGTCATCAAGGTTCAGTCGACTATAATCTTGACGACCAAGACTGAAAATTTTAAAGTCAATGACCAATATAACGGCGTTTTTAATTATTTATAGATCACATAATAATAAAGGTTAATGATAGACCGTCATATTATAACACACCACAACACATTACATCCTAACTTACATCACAACACAACACAACACGTTACGTCTTAATCTACGATAAATATAATATAGCTTATACATGTTAAGCACATTCTTTTTATATCCTGAGCTGTGTTGGGCCGGCACATCTTTTATCTCCATCAAAGGGCATGAACATAGCGGCAAAAAATTAACTACTAATGAACGGTGTGTTCTCTTGCATCAAGGATTTAGGCATTTAGGCATTTGATGTTGCTTTTAATGAATCCGACAAACTCAGTATCTTTCTGAAGAAGATACAGCAGCACGCATACAGAACATAGGTTCATGGACATTAGATCTCGTTTGGTATAAATTCTTCATCCTTAAGATTCATAGATTTATATCCTTTATATAACCCCCTTTATTATTGGCCAAAAAAGGTCATAAACAGTAAGGGCGGCAGTCTAACCTTTTTGATAATGATATAGTATCACCTGAGATCTAATATAAGAAACGGTCTAATGGGCACCCTTGATGTAGGTTTTGGCACAAAGTAGTCCCATGTGAAGAAACTATTTTCTGGGTGAATTTCAACAATAGCTAATTTAAATTTTACTGAGTTTAAAATTCTTTCAGCATCTTAATTTTTAATATATCATCAAAAACAATAAAAAAAAAAATTAGATTAAAAGAAAAAATTCGATAGATTTTAAAATATCCTTACAAGAGAATAGATATGTTTTATATTCGCGATTGTGATTAACTTGCCTGTGGATATACTGCTAAAAAGTATCGATTTGGATACAACGTTGGCCATACATTGTTTTGGCGTAATTCCATTTCGATACTAAACAAATTTGAACTAATTGATTATTTGTATGACACATCTATTGAATTGGTTTTTCATTTCCATAGAGGATATAGTTGACAACTCAGAAATTGCACATCATCTTTTTCCGATCTGACTAGAGATAGACTAACCTATTAGTCCAAATGTAGACCATACCCCTCCTTCACAAAATTAACAAGGGGTGAACCCTTATCCTTTAAGTGATATACGAATCGTCGATTAATTGGTCCGCATTTGACTCAGTTTTTTGGTATACCTTTAGTGTTTCCATCCCTTTCTAGGCGGTGGGGGAAAAGCATTGCTGTACTTATAAGCCTTTCGGAAAGGTGGTTAAGAGGCCGCTGGATACATGACCAAAAAATATCGATTCTGATACAGCATAGACCATATATGAACCGACGCTTCGGCCGTTCGCCGTATACGAACCGTTGTGACCTTGCTAAAAACAAAAACAGGTCCCTTTCCTTTGGAGAAAATACTAGAAATCAATAACCTAGTGTACTTAATTTATTATCTTTGCTTGCACATTAAAAATCTCATTTCCATGCGAATCTTTCTTATCTACTCCCCCCACAATCAGTCAAGGGTCTTCAATATCATACCATTTGTTTATTCAGCACTGAAACTTACCACTACAAATGACCGTTACGGATTTAACGTAACCAACTCTACCAGTAGTAATTTTTTATAACCAAATGTCGGTAACTCAGTCGGTGACTCGGTTTTGGGACCTTTTTTTTAACTGACCCTTCAAAGAAGCTATAGTACCACCAGACTTATTACTGTACTCTGCAGTAATATCCCTGTCTGTATCTTCCCTGAATCAACTCCATTAATACAAAAACAATCCGACGGCTGAGAACTTAACATCATCCTTAAATCACCGACCTACGGATTATACCCGTCAACTAAGGACCCACTCACGACAACATCTGCATTTAAACTGTCTGGATCGCACGGTTGATCACGACCATTGATAGCTTACAACCAACGGTTAACAAAAAAAAAAATCAATTCCAAACACAAAATAAAATAAAATAAAAAATAAATTTATATTTCAATTTTCTTTTCACTCTTGCAATAAATTTACATTATACCAAAAAAAAAATCCAATGAATTAATTCTGAACTGAAACAAGAATTTATTGATTATAATCATCAAAATTAAGGATCAGAAAGTCCATTTCCAGATCTTAATTCTCAGATTAAACTTACATTTAACAGTGCTAGATTCATTGAATTTCCAAAGAGTAATGGAAGTAGTAGTATTCTTACCTCCTTTAACCTTACTAACTTCAGAAACAGTTTTAGTTTCAGAAACAACTTTAATTTGATCACAAGTAATTTGCAAACCAACTTTCCTAGTCTTAAACACACCCATTTTCACTTTCACTTTAGTATTCAATCTCACTTTAATTGGAAATCCATTCTTCTTCTTCAGATCCGATTTCAATGAATTTGCGGTAGCTAGATCTTGTAATAAAATATCAGAATCACTTAAACTAAATCTCAACAGTGTTGAATTATGTGTACCAAGAATAAAATCAGGTACAGAACCAGAACCAATCTCAACATCAGGATGATTCTGTGAGAAAACCGAAACATTCATAGGATTGAAATAATAAATCATGTCTTTATTCTCACTTTTAGCTAGGATTGTAAGATTTAGTTTGGAATTTAGATGAGCAGAATCATCTGATTTTGCATTTGTGATATTGAATTGAGAGATTCTTAATGAGGTGAGTGCGAACGAAGGCTTTTTTGGTTGATAAATTGAGTAAATTACAGCACCAGCAATAGCAGCTAACAGAAGAATACCGATTAGTATAAATGTTGACCAGAGGAAACAAGCACAACAATAGTTTCTACGTCTCCGTTGCCGTCTTGGTAATGGACGATATGTTGGTCGATTTGCTCCATAGAGTTGTGATTTTGGTGGTGGGAATATTTGATTTACTCCTCCACCTCCATTTCCGTTCGTCACATTTGCATGATTCCCATTTCCGTTTGCATTTCCGTTTAGTGGTTGTGTTGTTGGTGCTGGATTTGGGTTCGGTTTTGCTGCCGGATAAACCCTTTCAGCCATAGATGGTGATGAAGAAGAAGAAGAAGAAGTAATTTGGTGCAGAGAATGATGAATTGGGGATTCCTATTCCTACTGGAATTGGGATCTGTTTGTTTGTCTGCTCTTTCTTTCTTTCTGTGTTTATCTTTTCTTCTTTCTCTGGAAAAGTGATTTTAAGTGTAAGAAGAAGTTTTGAGAGTGAGAGAGAAGAAATAAAAACAACTCATTACCTGTTGTACATAGTTGGGTGTTTAGTACACGTGGAGGATGTGCTGTGTGGGCTCCATTCTTGTGTTTTTTATTTTATTTTTATTAGCAAACGCGTTATTTAATCGGATGGTTATCGATAAATCTGGGGTTTATAGTTTTGGTCTTCTAGACCCGTCAAACTCCTCGTAAAAGATTCTAAGGCTAAATCCTATACATCATTTCAAATGGATTAGTTTGTCTAGTCAGATTGTTGGATTAAACATGCTACATTATTATGAGACATGCTCTGAAAGATAAAAACTATGTCGAGCGATATAATATTGGTCGCTAGTGATTAAGTGTTGATCGCTGACGATAGACACTATGTCGTTTGACATAGTTCCCATCGTCCACGACCGACTCCTTACCGCCTATAAATAACTAAACTCTCCTTCATAATTTTACATCCTTCATATTTTTACTTCACCAAAACATCTAGAGAAAAAAAATTACTATAAAAAAACTTTTGAAGGAATTTTTTAAGAAATAAAAAAACAGAAAGGGTCAACCAAGAGGCGGCCCAAGTAGTAAAGTGGACTGGAGTCAGAATAAAGATAAGGGGTTCCAAGAGTTTAGACAGCTTGCGGGCACTGGTGTAGTGGAAGGTCATATATCAGGCCATGAAGAGAGAAGTGGGTATACCAAGCTAAGAGGTGGGTTAACTGAATTTATTTTCGTTTATGAGTGGCTCCCTGATGGAGTTAAGATAGAATCAACAGATATCTGTGGTATCGTTTATATTCGTTTGAGCAAGTTTAATTAATACAATTAACTTAAACAATAATCTCAATTAGACAAATCTCCATTACATTAATTTACTACTATACTACGGTCTTTTACCAGATATAAACTAGGCAGTAAAACTTAAACAATTCATTAAAAACAATCTTGGACCTCCTGTTTAGCTTCATTTGACGTATCTTCCATTCAATGCGCTCTTGGGAAGATTTTCCCTTATTTTTGTGTGAAATACTACTAACTTTCAAATTTTCTTTACCATCATTTTTCTTGCCTTGAATTTTTCTTTTTCTTTTCGGTGCGACTTGGTTAACATCTAAAACCTGAAGACCTCTTTTTTCATTCTGTATTTTCTTATAACCTTGACATATCTTACTAACTGCGACTTCAAGAATGACTCCAGAAAAATATAGTTGTGTTCCCAATTCAAAATTTGCAATTTGGACTATTTTGAAGAAAAAAAATAGAATATATTTAGAGTAGAAAGTAAAGAAAGTAGGAAAAATATGGGGTAAAATTTTTGGCGTAAAACTTGATTTGAAATTGGTAAATTTATAGACGAGAGAAAGTTAGCCATTGGCGACATAGTCTTGGTCGAGCGATAAAGACATGGCCGCTAGACAGACCAAGTCTTTGTCGCCCCATCAAGACTTTGACGCGTTGTGCATCTGCTCAAACAAAATCGTTTGAGAGGTCATTTTGATGATTTAGGTGCATAGTGGGTGTTTTTGATCAATTTTGATCATTTGAGAGGTGCATAGGACTTGGCCTAAGGGGAGATTCATGTATGAATAATATCGGCCAAAGATATCCGGGATTCATAGAACACCTAACTACGACAGAGGTTAGTTAAAGTCTATGTTGTTAAAGGCGCCCGAGGTGCCAAAGGCGCACGAAACATGAAGGAGGCGCCTTGTTAGTGAGACGCCAAAGGCGGGAGCTACTACCTTTCATGTATTCCTTTTTATGGTCACCTCGTCTCGCCTCGCGCCTTACACAACATAGGTTGAAGTTATTTATTTTTTTTCCATAATAGATCTGGTTAAAGGCAGGATCATAAATTGCCCATATAATGTGAGACTAATAATCTTAATATGAGCTTTCACGTGTAGTTTTAATGGATCTAGCACATGAACATTTAAATCGGGTGACAGAAAGTATGTATGGTCATATAAGATTCATCATAAATTGACTAATTTGATACTATATTAAAATCTATGAAACCTACCAACCTCGAAAATCGACTTACAAAGTTATGATTGTCCAAAACTTATTAAGTGCAAGAACTTAATTGCCGATACAATATGCAACTAATTATCTAATTGTTTATGAAGTGAGTATCAAACTACTTGAAAATTGTAGTTTATTTATTTTGAAGTATAGAAAATTGTAGTTGATGCATTATAATATTATTTTTTCTTCTTTTTTTGAGATGAAAACTGATTATATTGAAAATAAAATTTGTTAAAGCCATCACATGCTTCAATTTTTTTTTAGCAAAAGGTTAACTTACAACACCCTCCAAATAAAATAGAGTGAATGACGTTCATAGAGATCACGTAGAAGGTGTCATCGTCTGATAACCAAATAACTAAAAGTGATTTTACATCTAAAGTTAAATCATCTATAAGCTTGGGTTTTCTACCAGCGACTCTAATATTTCTTTCCCTCCAAATTGACCAAGTTATTGCATAAGGGAGAAATTTCGGATGTCGCTATTTCGAGCGTGTAGTCGATTGCATTGACAAGCCAAGAAGTTGTCCACTAGACTTTACACAATGCACCTTCTTGCTCATTTTTTCATTTATTACTTATTTTTATATTTTTTCCGTCTAAGTTATATAGGCAGAAAATCTAAATATCTCAGATTAAGAAAAATCTAGGTTTTATAAAAATTTATCTCGTTTTTTATTTTACCTATTGTTATATTCTCAATGTCAGAAACATCAAGTTAATTGTGGTGATATCCATACAACGTTAATAGAGGTATATATGTTAAAAATAGTCTTGAAATATAAACTCCACCTATCTAGTTGGACAAACAAAAATATGTTCTCTATCTATATAACTTAGACGGAGGGAGTAGCATAATATAGTTTTAGTAGAAATATATTACCAATTTTTATAGATATCAGTATATGTTTGATTAGGGAGAGATTTGTATGAGATTTAGGATATTGTTGTTATAAACTTTAATAAAGTAGAGGGGAGAGTGTCTTTCTTTCTTTCTTTATTTCTTTATAAAGGTTTTAGTTAGTTGAATTAGGAAATGTTGATGTAAAATGTGGTTGACTAGTAGAAATTAGGAACATGAAGAATAATGCTTATTTTGATGTTATAAATGAAAAGAAAAAGGATCCTGTCAATAAAAAGAAAAGATGGATTAGTAAACAGTGGTTAATCAATTTTCAAGTACCGTTTGGTGATAATAAAAGGTAATGATAATTAATGTTTAGAAGAACTAGCTGCCCGCTAGACCTAGGACACCTGAAACATGTTTATTGGGGTAGGATAAGAACACCAAAAACCCAAATTTTATTTTATATAATTTTAAAAAGGATAACTCTAGAGGTATTGCGGTAAAACCGGGGCAAATAAGATTAGTTATTTTTAATAATTATTAGATTCCTTCCACAGAAATTCTTTTAAGCTTAGTTTTTTAGTCATCTTATTATACGAATTGACTTTAAAAACTCAATCAATTATACGAAGATTAATAATAACCAATGCTATTGGTTTAATAGCACTATCTAGGATGACTGCAAGTTTTGATTAGATTTTTTTCAATTTAGTAGAGTAGAATATCTTAGCATAACTTTCAATTGGACAACAGATACCAATGCCAAGTATGGTAGACGGTTTCATGTAAATAGAAAACGGTCGGAAGTCATACCATTTTTCCTAACCCAAGCATTATAATTTATTTTAATAAATTTCTTTTTCTTACCAAAAAAACAAAAAATCGTTGTCATATAGGGAGATTTTTTTTCCACCTCCCTCTACCTTGAATCCTAGCTATTCTGCTTGTAAACATTATAGTTAAAGACAAAGTGCTAGCTGGATTATCTATTATGGTACATTTCAACTATTTAGGAAGTTAAATTATGTGTTATCTATACAACACTAGAAGAACCAGAAATGCTTGATCACAAGTCTGAAATGTCATTGATCTTGTTTTTATTGCCGTATGCTTTTCCCTTCGATAATTTTTTTTTATAATATATTAGTAATTAATATTTTGATGCTAGTAATATCCTTTGTGTGCTTGTAACTTGTAGGTTCTTTTAAAGGAAAGAATCTATTTCGCTCGGGCTGATATGATTGAAATTATTAGATCAGATTGTATTGGTATATACTTGCTCATCCATCATAAACGACAATAGCAAGACATGGCAGTTCCACTGCCTCTAAGTGAAGAATTTAACTCTTTGAAGCCCCTGGTACTGATGAATACAGCCGCATTATTCCAAACGGCCATCAACAGCAACAGCAAGTCACGCCACCTTTACCATATGAATCATGATCAATTTTTCTAGCGGAAAATATAACTTCCAATACAAGTCTAGCACTAATAGCCTAATATCTGCAGGCAATCCTCTTGGGCCGGTGGATTCTTCACCTTTTATAACTTCTGGTCTCGTCAATCCATTTTACTTTAGTACTTAATCTATAGTGTAAGCCTCTTTTTTCAGTGTATTATTCTCTAAAGCCTTAGTCCTGTTCTAGTGCAAGTTTCCTATAATTGTTTCCGGTCTATGTAAGCTTATATGGTTTTAACATAAAATATAGTTTCCCTGAAATTTGTATTAATTTACCTTCAGAGTTGTAATAGTTTACGTGAACCTTGTAATTTTTGGTATTCTTAATCATAACATGTAAGTGTTATTCTATAAAGCCAGAAAATAAGGAGGTAGACATATATCGTTCGGGCACTACTCCGTAGTATCTGGATACAAAGGCCTGATTAGCATCCCGGATCAATTGCATCGACACCCACTATCAACAACCAATTTCTTATTGGCATATCCGTGTCCATCAAAAATACAACTTTTCTTATGGAAAGCATTCTTCGAAGGCCTGCATACCCTTGACAACCTCATCCATATCCATCTCACTAATTCCAACATCAATCTCTACTGCAATTCTAATCCAGAGACTACTGCTCACATTCTGCTTCACTGTCTTATTACCATAGATTCTTGGTATAGCAATCCAATTATAATTGATGCAACTTTGGGTATCACATACCCTTTTGTTATATCCCTTTAGAACAAAGACAGTAGGGTGGATATATTGGCTAATTTGCCAATTGCCACGCCACAATTGGATGGGCAAACCCAAAAAATGGATTGACAAATGGACATTTGTGAGGATTTTCCCATTGAAGCGTTAGTTAAGTCGATCGTCTTTATGAAGACGATCGAATCATGTTGAGCCGCTCGGCTCATGTTGCATCGAGCATCGGCCTTTGTTGAGCCGAGCGGCTCTTCATGCACCGAGCATCGACCCTTGTTGAGCCGAGTGGCTTTTCATGCACCTAGTGAAATATTTTTTTATTTAAAATATAGTTAAGTTGTTTTAATTTATTATGTATATATATATACTGATTTTAAAACAGAAACCGTTTCCATTTAACTAAAAAATTATTTATTTATATAAAAAACAGACCCCACCAATTAAAAGAAATATTTGTTTATATAAAAATTGGGTCCACTTGACTAATTTTTCAATTCTTTCATTGTCCAAAATCAAGTTTTTCAAGTCATGTGACTTGATATTGGTTAAAATATCAATACTCACTGGAATTGCTCTTAGTAGTTTAATAAATTTTATATTTTAAAAAAAAACTTATAAATTCCTTTTTTTTTTTTGTTGCTTGTCTTTCTTGTCTTAGAGACTGAAACATCACAAAAATAATGATTAATCCATTGGGGATCCCCCACCCCACCCCAAAAAAATCCACCCAGTGGGTTTATCTAATTGTTGGTTGTGAA
This sequence comes from Papaver californicum, assembly GCA_023531435.1. Lineage (NCBI taxonomy): Eukaryota > Viridiplantae > Streptophyta > Magnoliopsida > Ranunculales > Papaveraceae > Papaver > Papaver californicum. The sequence goes on along the minus strand of JAJJMC010014740.1, from coordinate 230,830 downwards.
AGCCGGATATAGTTGGGTCTTGCTTTTGTAGCCAACTTTAATAGTGGTTTAGAGTCTGCATAGAGTACACCCAAGATGTCATGCTAGATTGATACTGCTAATAAATATACTTGTGTACACGTATAATGAAGATCACATATACTCTTACACAAGTCCTTTTCGATGACACTTGTAAATGAAGTCGAAATTGAGAACACACGCTTTATCTATTTTCAGGTCGAATAGCTGTATTTCATTTTTCTAATTTATTGATGAAAATGATCTTAATGGCTTGATCACCGGAGAAAAGAAAAGAAAAGAAAAACAAACTACTAAACCTTCAATAGTTCCATTTACTTTAAGCCAATAATATTTTATTTTATTTTATTAATACTTTAAATAAACAATTGATTTTTTTACATTGAGCTAATTCCATTCAATATCCAATGAAAATGACAAGTAACAAACAAGTTGTAGTGCAAAATATCTACCTACCACGTGGAAGAATTCAAAGGCGTTAGTAATATAAGAAGATAACACTGAAAGACAGGGAAAAGAAATTAGAAAATTACTATTCACTTTTTGAGAGGATCTACCGCACCCCAAAATCAGGACACTTGGAAAGCACCATGGCTCCATCAACCGACGAGTTTGAATTAGGAGACAAGAGCATTAAATGCTATACAGAAGCGTGCTTGAATAAACTTTATTAGACTCGTGCATAGGAAGATAACAAGACAACACAAGACACTTCGAAGATCGTATAAACAGAAGACGTACGAAGGAAGAAAGAGACTCGAATCAGGACGACGACTAAAGCGAAGTCGAGATATGTCGGCACGAGATCAAAGCATACGAGCACGAATGTTCCTTCGTACGAACAAAGAAGAAAGATAAGATCACCACGTATGATAAAATATCAAATATGATGTATCACGCGGGTAGAATAACACGGCGTAAGAATATTTCTGTCTATAAATACCTAAGTAATCTCTGTAAAGAGGCAAGTGATTTTTCCAGGCGAGAGGGTACATTAAGTCACCTCAGCACGTAAGAGTCAAGTTTGTAATAATCATCATCATTATAAAGTTCATCAAGTTTTATACAGTCTTAGATAAGCATTAAAAGAAATCTCTCTTGTTAGTCATTTAATTCTGTAAATGTCTTTCTACTCGAAAGTATAGATTTAAAGGTACGTTCTCATCTGGTTGTGTAGCTAGAAAAATGGCTACTATAATTTGGCGCTAGAAACACGAACTGATATTAGGTATGTTAGTCAAACCTTATGGTTAAAGTCATTAGTTCTTATACTCATTCATTTTTTTTGTTTTCTTAAGAAAAGCCCTAAGGATATGTTCAGAAGTTAGCTCATCCTTAACATAAGAACAAAAAAGTAACATCATGCTAACGCTCGATAAAGGCTTATAAGGATTAAGAGTAGAAACTTTAGATAAAGAAGGGATCTCATATTTTCAAAAATAATTTTTTCATCTCTAATAGGGCAAACCCTAAAAAATCTAACTCCTCCTTGGACCTTTTAACTAAAAATCTTAGATCAAACCACAACTCACTGTGAGACCTGATTTACTTTTAAGTATCTTGGGAGGAAAAAGAAGGAGACGGTAAATAAACCTAACCACAATCCAGTAAATGGGACCATTGAAAATGGTGGCGCAGGTGTCGGCTAAAAGTGTTTGTTGTTTTTAAAGGAAAATTTTATTTTGGGATCAACGGTAAAGATGATGTTGCATTTATGAATTGAAAAAGTTATTTGTGCCATCCATAACTTACTTCACATAAAGACAATAAAAAAACTGTCGCAAAAACGAAAACAACCTTGAGTCTGACATGTCAAGAAAGGAAGGGTTGGAGCAAACTGTTACTCTTGTTGGATTTTGAAAACTGTGTAAAAACAGAGAATAGCTCGAGCACAAAATAGTGTAACTTTCTTTTTCTTTTTTTGTGAATTAGGTAAATGATGAATACAGAAGAAGAAGCCATAAAGATAAATACTTACAAGCAAAAGTATAGAGGCAATGAAAACGAACCAGAAGGATCTGTTAATATAGAAGAACCCGAAAATGGACGCACAAGCTCAGACACAGAGTCGGATGAAGAAGGGGAAGCGCAGAATATAGACAAAACTGGAAAAGAAGATGAAATTGTAGGTAAAAAGAAAGATGACAATGTATCAGGTACCTCACTAGCCAGCGTGAACGACAAAGTTACTAACACCGAAGGGACCACTACGATAGAAAAAACTGTAAATATCCAGAAGAAACAAGAAGAAAAGATCCAAGAACTGGAAGAAAAGAACCAAAGTTTAGAGCAAGAAAACCAAGATACCTGAGCAAAGAAAGACAAGATCTACATTTGCAAAGACGAAATAACAAAAGAGTCACAAGATCGGGAACCAAAGCATGCACGAGTAAGAAAGTAAAAACACATAGAATATTACTAGGAACCCTTCGAGAAAAAAGAAAATGAGGGAAAAATGGTGGACAAGATGGAAGCAATGTACAATTACATGCGAGGCATAATACAAGGTAACCGTCTCTCCGAAGTCATGACAGAAGCAGAGCGAACGCCTTTAACAAAAGAGTTGATGCATACCCTATTTCCACCAAAATGCTCGATACCTGCATTCACGTCCATCTTTGAAGGAACTACCAATGTATTCCAGCATATCCGAGCATACAGAAGATCATTGTTACCTTGGAGCAAACACAATGTAGTCTTGTATAAGTTTTTTCCTTCTAGCTTGAGGGAGAAAGCCCTTGCATGGTTCGATGCTTTGCAAAAACGATCAATTGCTAGCTTCGAGGAGTTATCCGAAACCTTTTTAGAGGCATATATGCATAATATTCGCTTAGACCGGGCATTAATCGAATATACGCACTACGAAAAGAAGATAACGAAATCTTATGAAGCCTTGTGAACAGATGGCGGAAGTTATGCGCCGAGGTAGGAAAAGTCTCTGAAGAAAATCAGATCCTGGGTTTCCTAGGTAGCCTTAAGAAGGACGATTCGATCTTTGTCAAGTTGTTCAATAACGTCCCAACCAAGCTAGGATCTCTCTTATAAATCCAAGAACACTATATCACACTAGATGAAATACATGCGTCAGCAATAAAGACACCATCGAGTTCAAGGAATGGTCGTGCAAACCTTCTGGATCCAACTCCACCAGTTCAAACAGCCGTACCTAACCAGGTGAATATGCCTCAAACACAAGCAACCCATACTTGACGGAGTGGGGGCTACCATCCCAAGCATAGGTTCCAAGGAAGGGGAAGTGGACGAAGCAATACATGGAAAAGAAAACGATTAGAAGATAAAATATCTACCCCCCTCAATGCATCGCTTGAAGAGATCCTCGTTGAGATAGAAAAAGAAACGATGTGATCTACCCTTTCAATCGAGGAACTATACCATCAATCCCTGGTCAAGATCGAGGATGGTGCGAATTCCACAGAAATGCAGGCCACACCATGAACAATTTTCGTAATTAGAAGAATGAGATCCAACGTCTCATAGATAAAGGAAGCCTACAACAATTTGTCAGTAAGCCGAGCCAAGATAGTCAAGTACATCACGTCACCATTGGAGGAGGAGTCCCATACCTCCGATGTAACAGTATCATATATTCCGAGGTAACAAAACTATATTTCAAAAGAACAATCATGACAAGAATCCCAAAAGCAATCAACAGGGTAAGGAAATCTACAGTGTTACTACAGATGAGCCAATGGAGCCATGGATGGTACAACCAGTTTACTTCTCAGCAAAAGATGTTCCTTTGAATGAGAAAATCCACAAGGATCCGCTAGTGGTCACGATGAAAGTCGAAAGTATTGCCATGCCAAGAATCCTGGTCGACGGAGGGAGTTCGGTCGAAATCCTCTTTTACGATACATTTAAACAAATGAGGCTCGCAGAAGAGGATTTGCTACCCTCAACTTATAAAATCTATGGATTCAATGGACATCGTCAAAACCTAAGGGAAAGATTACTTTGAAAATCGATTTAGGAATGGTGAAAACTATTACCACCTTCTGTGTCGTCGATGTCAAATCATTGTACCATGCCATCATCGGGCGATCTTGGGTAGCCAGTATCAAAGGAGTTGCTTCAACATACCACCAGCGAATACGGTTTCCAATACCATGAGGGATATCTGAAGTCCTTAGAGACACAGAAGAAGCAAGATAATACAACCAGACGAGCATCCATATGCACGAAGAAGTAGAAAAAGAAAAGCAGGCAAAACGAAGAAAACTAAGAAATGAGCGCGAGCAGGCTGAGATCGATGCAGCAATCACAAAATTTCTAAAGGAGAAGGCTAACTGAGAAGATGGACCAAGCATCAACAAGGAAGAAAATCCCAAACTCCCATAGCAATTACAGCATGAAACTCCCTCAGGAGCGAAGAGATCGGCCTTCACGGAAGTAGAACCAGCAAAGGAAATCAACATTGGCGATTCAACCAAGCATAAAATCGTGAAGGCAGGGTCTTTGATGTCGAGCAAAGAAGAATCCGAGTTGATCGGACTATTAAAAGAATTCATCGATGTATTCTCCTGGAGTATGAAAGATATGCCAGGGATTGATCTCGAGATATGTTGTTATCATCTGAAAAATCGACCTAAAAACTAAACCACATAGACAAAGGATACGAAAGGTGGCACCCACGTACCATGAAGCCGTATAAAGCGACATTAAAAAAATGATGACGTCAGGAATAATTCGAGAGGCGAAATATCCCCAATGGATCTCAAATATAGTGATAGTACCTAAGAAGACAAGAGGAGTTCGAATATGCATAAACTTCACCAACTTGAACAAGGCTTGCCCAAAAGACAACTTCCCCCTACCAAGCATCGATCAACTCGTAGACGCAACAACCGGATATGAAAAATTCTCTCTCATGGATGGGAGTTCGGGCTATAATCGAATCTCGTTAGCCGAAGAAGATCAGGAACATACGTTCTTATTCACTCCACGAGGTTTGTATTCCTACACAAAAATGCCATTCGGATCAAAAAATGCAGGGGAAATATACCAACAACTCGTGGAAAAAATGTTCGATCAATGGGTGCACAAGACCATCGAGGTTTACATCGACGACATGCTAGTATAAAACAAGAATTATGAGAATCATGTCTCTGATCTTAGGGATATTTTCACCCAGATGCAAAAATACATAATGAAGATCAACCCAGCAAAGTGCATATTTGGTATCACATCAGGAAAATTTCTAGGTTATGTTATAACCAAAAAAGGCATCGAAGAAGATCCAGAAAAAGTCAAAGAGATAAAGGAAATGCCATCACCAGTAACGTTCAAGGACGTACAAAGGCTAAACGGAAGGTTGGCAGCACTCAGAAGATTCATCTCCAAGTCCTCGGAAAAATGCAAACCATTTTTTAATACTTTGAATAAAAGGCGATGCATTCAAATGGAGCGAGGAATGCGAAGATGCTTTTCAGAACATAAAAGCGTATCTAGCAACCCTTCCTAGGTTACAAAGACTCGATCCTAATGAAAAACTGCACCCGTATCTATCGGGGACATCATATTCCATCAGCGCCGTTCTAGTTTGAGGAGAATCCAAAGTCGAAGAGCCAGTTTACTTCATCAGTAGAACTATTACCTCCACTGAGAAAAATTACACGAAGATCGAACAAGTAATCTTAGCATTACTAGTTGCCACTGAGAAGTTAAAAACCTATTTTCAGGCCCATACTATCAAAGTCTTGACCACATCAACAATAGAGGCAGTTCTCGAAAGCGCCAAGAATACCGGGAGAATAGCTAAGTGGAATGCACAAATCAAATAGTCCGGGATACAATACGAAATTATCACAACCACCAAATCCCAAGTTCTGTCCGACTTCCTCGCCGACTTCCCCATCTTCGAAGAAGAAGAGATCGAAAAGAATCCCGGAATGAGCGAAGATGATAAAGATCAAATCGACTTGATTGAGTCATGCAATCCGCAGCGATGGGAAGTATTTGTCGACAAATCCACAATAAAGAGGGAGTTGGTCTCGAAATTGTTTTTACTTCCTCGGGAGGAAAGAGAATCGTACAAGCCTTCATATTAGAATTTCCTTCCACGAAAAATATAACAGAGTATGAAGTTATCATCCATGCTCTACGATTGATAGAAAAAATGGTCGTCGAAGAAGTTATCTTCACTAGCGATTCCCAGCTTGTCACTAGAAAAATTGAAAAAAGATACCAAGCCATTGATCCATGCTTGCAGGCATACCTCAAACTAGTCCAAGCGCATGTATCAAATATTGAAAATATCAAATTCAGGCACATTGGAAGAAAAGATAACAGGCATGCAAATGCCCTAGCATACATCTCCTCAATGTTAAATGACCCAGATATCAGAGAAATACGGATCGAAAGAATCTTATTACCATCCATACCAACACAAGATATCATTGAGGTAATGATAGCCGATCAAGCACACGAGCCTGCAGAGGACTGGAGAACACCCCTTCGTGAATACCTCGAACGAGGATCATTATCATCCGTCTCTAATGAAGCCCATAAAATTAGAAGTAAGTCAACAAACTACGGAGTTTGAGGAGGGATCTTGTATAAAAATATTTATTGGGGCCACTACTCCGATGCTTATCTAAAGAAGAAGGACACATAATCATGACAGAACTGCATTATGGAGACGAAGGCAACTATAGCTCACACAGATCACTGGCATATAAAACCAGAGTACAAGGGTATTATTGGCCGTATATGAACGAGGATGCCAGGGTAATGTCAAAGCGATGTGAAGAGTGCCAAAGATACGCTAAAGCAATCCACGCTCCAACAATGAGTCTAAACTCTGTCCTTAGCCCATGGCCATTTGAAAAATGGGGCATCGACATCGTAGGGCTGCTGGGGCCAGGTTCGAAGCAAAGAAAGTTTTTAATCGTCACCACTGATTTTTCACAAAGTGGGTAGAAGCTAAAGCATTACAGCGAATACGAGATAAGAATGTGTTCACCTTCATTTTTGAAAACATAATCTGTGGATTTGGAATTCCAGCAATGGTAGTCTCAGACAATGGAAAAAAGTTTGAGGGAAAGAATATAAGCCTACTATTCAACACCTACAATATCCGAGCAGCCAAATCAACTCCAATCAATCCTGCAAGCAATGGTCAAGTCGAGGCGACAAACAAAACCATTACTGATAATCTCAAAAAGAAGATGGATGATTATTATGGGTCTTGGTGCGAACAATTGCACAATTTCCTGTGGGCGTATAGAACAACAATAGAACAGCAACAGGGATGTCACCATTTTTCTTAACCTATGGGGCAGAAGCAATCCTCCCTACAGAGGTAATGATTCCGACAACCAAAAAAGAAGCATGGGAGAAAAACCTCAATTATGACCTCATACTGGACAAGCTAGATGACCTCGAAGAAAATCGAATACTCGCACTGCAGCATATGGAGAATTACCAGCCAAGACTCGGCATAGAGTATGAAAAACGATTACGAGAATGAGACTACCATCCGGGCGAGCTATTACTCAGGGAAATCCCTTTGCATCAGAGAGATAAATCAGGAAAAAAGCTCACGCCAAAATGGGATAGACCATACACGATCATCGAGAAAGCTGGCCAAGGAGCATACAAACTACTAGATCAAGAATGGAGAGAATTACAACACCCATGGAATGCTGCCTACCTAAAGAAATACTACCCATAGTATATTGTAATAGAAGTATAATTCCAAAATAAATAAAATGTTTTTGAATCATCTGTCGAACAAAAATTTTATTTTCGGGCATACAATTAAGACCTAAGCTATCTTCTAAGATGTTGCCATCCTTTCAGATGAGTACAAACGTTTAATAATCCTTATGTCATTTCATAAGATGATGCGGGCGCACATAAGACCAATGTGAGCATGAATAAGACTCATGAAGGCATACAAAAAGACTTATGCCATCTCATTAGATGATTCCACCCCTCCAAGGATGAGTACAAGCATTTTCTAAGCCCTATGCCATCTGCGAGATAAAGACTTGATGATGTCCTGCATATGGAGGTACTCGGGAAAGTCAATCCACAGGGTCCAGTGCGATTGATTGTCAAGAGTACCACCCCCTATAAGAACCCACTTTGGAAGGCTACAATGGGGGGGATAATGGGATGGACCCTGTATTAGGCAGAGGTTCCAATTAGTATCATTAGATACAAAGCTTCGACACGTCCATAGCATGATAGGAGCAAGATTATCAAGGACCCAAAAGGGGAAATATAAATACAAACATGCATAAAAAAAACTAACATTGCATAAACAAGCATACATCGAGAAAGAAAGGAAAAAAAAAGTAGCAGCGAATATACGAAACCATAACAAAGCATCAGGATGACATGCGAGGCACATCAACACATCGCGGAAGAATAGTGGAAACTATTAATACTTCGTGGCATAAAGGTTTTCTTCCGACTCAGTCCTGATGGCAATATATGCAGATGAATAGGCAAAAGAAAATTAACATCAACAAGATAAATAAAGCACCCCACCAAGGCGCGAAATAAAATCTAAAACGAGGTATACAGCAACCCCGTCATCCAGTCACCAAATTCAAAAATATCCACAACAAAATTCACTCTCCACGCATGGAGAAAAGGTAAAATAAGTAACAAAAATGATACCCAAGGAAGCAGATCAACCCTCGATTTCCTTCTGAGGAAACACACCAGCATCAGCATCAGAACCAACGCGAGTAACTGGGGAAGCAAGAGTAACTGGAGCCACAATAGTAACAGTAAAAAAAGCATGTTGAGTTTCGCGAGCGAGCCTTTTTTGCTTCTGCTTCACACGATCCTCCTTTACCTTCTTTTTGCATATTTCCACAAGACTCTTTTGGTACTACGCCCTGAGATCAGCTATCACCTTTAAAAGTTGGGCTTGTGACTGAATACAAGCTAACTGATACTGCACCTGGAGATCCGCTTTCTCCTTAACAAGATTAGCTAGACGATCCTCAACATCAGCCTTGGCGACCACCGTCTCATCCAGCTGGGACTCCAGAGAACTTACCTTTTGCTGTGCACCTGCACATACAAATAATAACATAGTGTAAGTAAAAAACTCCACTGAGAAACCCAACACAAACCTATCATAGGGCAGCTACCTTGGGATTCTAGTATCACGTCTTGCAAAGTCTTTTCAATGTCTAACTTGGGAGAGTCTAATGCAATGAAGCGACTCTCATCAAAGGAAAGACCGGAAGAAGTACCCAGACACTAAGACATGTGATCTCTATACTCTTCGGGAAGACTCGCTAGTTCAGTACAGACATAATCCATCTCTCTCTGAACATCATTGATGTCAGATTGGGCCTTACTAAAAGTCAATCTATCCTGCTCATACTTAAGCAGGATAGGTGCTTCGTCAGTTTTCCACTTCAAAAGACTCTCATTCGAAGCCATAAGTTCCTGGATTCGAGAATCTCTTGAACCCAAGGAGGATTGGACAGTGGAAAGTTCTGTATTCTGCTCCCGAATACGGAGACGAAAAGTTTCCATATCCTGGTTCAAGTAGCTAATCTCGGACCTTAGATTAGTAATGATAGCACTATGATGATCTAGCTCAATTTGGAAAATATCAGAGTTACGCCTCAAATCTCTGCCTGCTCTCACTGTATCGATATGGTATACGAAGTTGATCCACTTGAACACCCAAGATATGCACACGATCTCGCTCGACTTCATACGCCATCTTCATGGCATGCCCGAAGTTCCAGTTCTAAGATAACACAAAGCGATCGTCAGAGCCCGAACAATATCGAAGCTGAAAAATTAGAACACAAGAGACAATCTAAATTGTACTATTAGCGGCATCTGATCAAAGATTTGACTGTCACATGGGTGAACAACAAAGACAACTTCAACTGCGGACATCTTCACAAAACTCGGCGAGACGAGAACATTGTCGATAGAAACAAACTCAACTATCTCACCACTTACACCATGCGAATAAGAGGTATCTACAACATTCACATACAAAGAAGACCCATCACTCCCAACATTAATAACAATAACAGTCTCCTTCTTACAACCAACAATAGGGTTAACTGTCACACCAGGAACAAATTTGATAGCATTTTCACGAAGAGGCTCAATAAACTGATCCTTCTTGGAACCAACATTCTCGTCATCCTCATCAAAATCAACAACAACATCCAGTACCTTAATAAAACATTACCAGCACCGGTATCTGCAACGAAAGTATCTCCAGCAGTTAAACCACTTGGAACCTTCGGCATACCGGATAATATATGCTCCACACAATCAGCAATAACACTCTTCAACTTTTTTCCAGCATCCTACACGAAAGTATAAAGTGTTGGATAAAAATTATTCCTGTAACAAAGAAACAAACCAAAACACCAGAAGCTTCGCAAATGTTAACGTTAGCGCAAATATCACATTTTCAGACAATCACTCAAAACACAGATAAGAGGAGTCGCCTGTTCAACAGACTGCCCTTAACTCGATATTTGCCAGGTACACTTTAGAAAAGTGTTGCTATACCTTTTAGAGTTGGCAAATCGAATCCAGGATAAAACCTCTTGATACCAACCCAGTTAGCAAGACTCGTTGGCCCGTTGTGAACTTAACAGAAGAATAAGATAAAAATAAATCTAGTGCGCACAACAAAGC